>JBBPBX010053239.1:0-23916 GCA_038048925.1 Garcialebias charrua | reverse complement strand
CCATAGGACTGCCGTAAACACGTTTTAGACCAAATATTGCCGATTTAAACTAATACGTACAAATATATGAAAATTAACACAGACATAGTGCTATACAACATTTTAGACACATTCTAGGGGGTTTATCAGCTAAAAAAAGTTAATTTTGGGTTTAGTTCCTCTTTAAGAACAGAAGCGAGCAAAACATATGAAAAACAAAGTGTTAAATAAAAACTTGAACTTGAAAGGTAATTACCGGTAGATAAAATGACCCATTTTGACCTTATTAAAATGAAAGACTGAATTATGTTAATTTTAAAACATATAAAGGACACAGAAAAAAAATTGTTTACAGAAGCACTCTGCAAACATGTAACAAATACTAAATACTGATTGCTTCCATTAATATTGTGTTAATTCTAAATGAACAGTGGGGGACATTTTTTTTTTTTTTTCTAATAGCTACATTTTTCTTTTGGTAATTTTCTTCAATGACAGTTTGTATATATGTTTTTTTTTTTTTGTGCTTCTTTTGTTTCTGCCAGTCAATCCATGTATCCACTTTCCTCAAAAGTAATTTTCTCAGACTCAGCAGCAGCTCTGAAACCCCTCAGATAGCTGAGGGTGAATCAAACTGTGGGTAATGAAGTAAAAACTAACAATAAACAATGCTGCCATATTTTACAGTGCAGATGTCGCTTCAGATTAAAGACTTCTGAGAGCTCTTTCATTTCTCTCTACAGAAACCTTTGTCAGCAGGAGCCGTTCACTAAATTATAGTGTACATCTTCTGTTGTGAAGTAAGGAGACAAATATTTTCTGATTTCTCTTCAACTGAGCGATCTCCCGTCCTCATGGAGTGTATTGTGTCTTTCTGTGTGCAGATGTGGTCTGATGTCATTTGTGCAGTTCGTCCCATTCTTCAGAGTTTGCTTTAGGGATTTGAGAGATATTTTTGCAAGGAACAAAGAGCTGCAAAATTTGGCCATAAGGAGCTTGACATCACTAAGAGGATGGAGAAAAAGAGTGGACTCTAAAAAGCTACAAATCTAAAAATACATCTTCCCTTATACACAAACCTTTTTTTAAACTTAGCCATTAATATTCAACTTAAATTGCTGTATCTTAGCAAAACACCCCACTGGATATATTCAAAATAAACTTTTAGAAAGTAATCACTTAAATGAACATCTACAACTGATTAAAATTTGGAGTCCAGTCAATTCAAAAAGGCCACCCCAACCGACCTCAGAAAACACAAACAGGCTATAATTCAGCCAATTATACACACATTAAAGGTCCACTGAGATTATTTTTTACTATTCATAAATTGCTCAAAATTTATACATTTTAACATTTAAATATGTTCGTTTTTGCAAACAAAATGATAAATCACTTTAATTTTGCTTTAAAAGTGATTTTGAACTTCAAGCCTGGTTTAATCATGGGAAAACCGATTACACACGAACGCACCATCTGTGACGTAGTGTCCAGAGTGAGAGGCAGAGGGCTCTGGTCTCTTTAATAGCAGACAATTTAAAACACGACGAATTTAGCAATCTATGTGAAGATTTGAGCTATTTGTCTTCATTTTGAGAAGCAGAAAATAGTTTGGGTGATGGAACAAGAAACAACAGGATCTAATTTAGGTCTGATGCTGTATCAGACTTACCTTCATGTCGAGCTGCTCACACCCGCGCACCGTGACAAGCCCAGAGCTCTGCCTCTCACTCTGGACACTACGTCACAGATGGTGCGTTCGCGTGTAATCAGTTTTCCCATGATTAAACACGGCTTGAAGTTCAAAATCACTTTTAAAGCAAAATTAAAGTGATTTATCATTTTGTTTGCAAAAACGAACATATTTAAATGTTAAAATATACAGTGTATATATTTTGAGCAATTTTATGAATAGTAAAAAAAATCATATCAGTGGATCTTTAAGCTAAAATTGGGTGTGGTACAGTAGTATGTCTTTACGAAACAGAAAATGAATTTTTGGAGGTACATTTACAACTCCATAATTTTTGGAGTCAATTTACTTCATGATAGTTGACACAGCCTTCTGACCTTGGTCAGTCCATTAATGGGTTGAGCTAAATTTGTTGGGATAGTACAGCAGCTGAGAGTTCTCAACTCATATTTTGAGCACTATTATATGAGACTGTGCATTTTATAATTTACAACATTTGACCAAATTGGCTATAATTCAGTTTTTATTTTCACATCATGAAAAGATCTTAGGTTAAAACTCCGACATTAAAGTCACTGGGCAATATGAATTCTTTAAGCCAGGAATTTCCAGAATTTTAATTTAACCTATTTTTACTTTCCTAACTTACCTTTTTTCATCGTTGCCATAACATTTTTTTAGATAAAAATGCTGTTAATAGCAATAGGATCAAAGACTTAAACATGACACAGTTTTCAAGATGTAAAGTTGTCCTATATAAGGTAGTACAAATATACAACAATACAATAGTTAAACGTAAAACAACATGGCAGACATGGAAGAAGGGTGATAAGAACAACCTTTTAATCCTGCCTTTGTATCATCATATACTCAGTCATAAAATCAAAGATTGGAGCTAATAAAGCTGCTTTTACATGGTGGTGCAGCCCATCTGCATAAACCTGGACTTAGTGGAGGGCAGCAGAAAAATGTATTTCCACCTAATAGTTTGGGGTTGAATGCACGTCCATTTTCTGCTCCATCTGTTGCACTAAGTGCATGTTTTTGGGTTGCAGATTTCATGAAAACATAAAGTGAAAAAGTGGAGGAGAGGGAATAAGAAGGTATGTGACATGCCAATGTATATACCATCCATACCATTTTATTTATAGAGCACTTAAAACAGCGACAAGGCCAATCAAAGGGCTGTACAAATAGAAAAACAGGCAACACATAAAGCAACATACAACATACATAAGGTATATGTAAAATGATCATAATAAGACATTCTGGACAGCTAATTCAAAGTTTAAACTTGTGCACACACACACTTTTCTGCCATTTAGTTATTTCCCCCCTCTGTGGTACATGAAAAAAAAAATCTAATACTTTGGCCTTTATATCATAAAGGAAAAGTTACCTTTTCAAGTAAATAACAAAAATGCACACACTTTTGCTACAGGCAGATTAAAAGTAAAGGAGTCAGCAAAAAAAAAAAAAAAGTTCAATAATAAAAGTCATAAAATTGTTGATACCCCACAGGAAGCTCAAGCAGAATAAACTGCATGGACTGAAAATGTCAAGCTGTCAGGAAATATGTATTTCACAGGATGTTAAATTGCAAATTTAACAGAAACAGACAGGATGAACACAATTAATGAGAAAACCATTTTCCACGAATGAACACATTGTCACAAGAAGCCAAAACTAATTTGTGTATTCATGCCGTAAAATGACTTGACAGAGCATTTAATTTCTTTCAATTTTATTTCAATTAGCTGGGTTTACCACCTGCTTGTACTTGGCTTTAAATCTCAGCTGGTGACACATCAAACAGATTATTACAAACTTATGCATGAAATAAGATTTTTTTTTTTTAAATCCCAAACCTGAATTTATAATTTTACTAAGCACATTTTAGAAAATTGTTCAAATATCTATGATGAATAATGCAAGTTTTTTTTTTTAATTAAGGTTTTGCATTTTGTTTATAGTTGTTAAATTTGTGGACTAAAATTAATTTTATTTAGCTATTGTCTAAACTACAGCTGAGAAACAAATATGTGTGTTTAAATAATACCTTTTTTTTACATTTGCCTTTTAAAAAGTCTCTTAAGCAGGTACTCTGATTATTTTTGCAGAAATGTTTTGCCTAATATTTATCAATAGGTATTACCTTATCAGCTGTGACACAAAGTATGAAGAACAGGACAATCGTTAGCCAGGCTCAGCTAAAGGCTAGCCAAACGAGGACCTGGTTCTCAAAAACAATATACTGTACATGAATAAATGCTAAATTAACTAGCAATAAACTTTTACATCTTTGGATGACACTGTTTAGTTTTCTCATCTCAACAACATCTATGTTACTACTCAGTTTGCGTGCTGAGCATAGACGTGCTTGTACCTTTTGTTTGGCAATTACCGGTAGCCTGTACAAAGTATTTTGTTATTTTCCCCATGGTTCATTTTCTGTAACTTATGTCACGGCTGTTACGGTACTACCTGTTGATAACTGTTTGACAAAATATTGTTTAAAAAAACAGACCAGAATATCCTTTTAAAGGATTTTGTTTCCTCTATCTTCCCAGAAGTCTGCATTTGGGTCATTTTACCAACAACTCCCGAAAGCACAGAAATATAGAAAAGAAAGAAAGAAAAAAGCTAATAAAAAAAACAACCCTTGGATTATAAACATGTATGTAACATCTTTAAATGTTTTTAAATAGGAAAACATGGAAAACATGCTTATTTTTAGTAGGGATGGAGCCGATCCGATCCAGTATCTGATACCAGCATAATTAAAGTATCGGATATCGGAACCTGCCAATATTTCCGATACAGCTTCAAAGAGCACTTGTGTTCAATCACATTCTGTGACTGTCGTCTTAACATTGTGTGAGTTAAACCCAATGAAGACACTCTTGAGACTTACAACAGGAAACTCACAAACTTTAACAGCACACAAGAGGCAGGTCTATACTACACGTGTCCTTCTCACTGATAGTGCAGCTGGAAAAACTAAAAAAACGCTAAGCATGATGGGAAAAACAACACAGCCCACTCCCTTTAACCACTAAAAGAGTGGATTTTGTTGTCTTTCCCATAATGCTTAGCGTTTTTTTAGTTTTCCAGCTTTAGGTGCAGCTGGAAAACTAAAAGACCGCTAAGCATTATGGGAAAGACAACAAAATCCACTCCCTTAGTGGTTAAGGGAAGTGGATTTAGTTGTATTTCCCATAATGCTTAGCGTTTTTTTTTAGTTTTCCAGCTTTAGGTGCAGCTGGAAAACTAAAAGACCGCTAAGCATTATGGGAAAGACAACAAAATCCACTCTTTTAGTGGTTAAAGAGAGTGGGCCGTGTTGTCTTTCCCATCATGCTTAGCATTTTTTTTTTCTAGCTGCACCATAAGTGAGAAGGACATGTGTGTGGTATAGACATGCCTCTTGTATGCTGTTAAAGTTTGTGAGTTTCCTGTTGTAAGGCTCAAGAGTGTCTTCATTGGGTGTATCTCACACAATGTTAAAATGAATAGTCACAGTTCAAAAATTTCAATATACAGATTCACATACCTGAACAGTATCGGATCGGAAAAGTATCGGTATCGGTCGATACCCAGTTTTTAAGTATCGGATCGGATGTGAAAAATGTGGATCGGTGCATCCCTAATTTTTAGTAAAGCACTGTCAAATACCAACTATTTTTTCATGTTACGTATTCAGCAAAATATGATAGAAGCATAACAACTAAATACCTTTGTTCTGGGGCAACCGTCGAAAAGTAACACAAACTGGTTTGAAAAACATAGTGTTCGTGACGATTTCAAGATGTTTCAGTCATAGCTTTGGAAACAGACCCTTCACTTCCATATTTGGGGTGTGATGTCACGCCATGCAAGACTGCCAAATTTTTATTGTGGAGGCAGCTGCAAAGACAGGCAGTCTCATGGAGCAAACCTTTTCCTCCCCATCTGTTCTCACCACCACTGCTGCAAAACAAACCACTCCCAACCTCTTTTCTGACTCTTAGGTGAAATATACCTGAGCGTCCTCAGGTACGCCACTCTACGCGCACATTTTGTGCGCATGCTTTTCGCTGATATAGCTTCAGAAACTATCAGCTTTCAAATGCTTGCGTATCCTTGTTGTAATATGAGCAGCTGCGCGCAGAGGGGACTCAACTGAGCTTGCTGATTGGTCACTTGCTGACACGCCTACTGAAATGATTGACAGCTTTCAGTCAGCTCATGAGCAACTCGCTGAAGACCGCTGCGGTGTTCTGATGCGGTGTTTCTACTATATATGTTATAAAAAGTTCTCTCAGAAATAAAAATAATAACAGGGAGCGCTTTTCCTGCAGCACACAGCGCACCAGGGATATTTAAAACATCGCGCACCCAGGTAGGACCTGAATTCATTCATTTCAGTCATCGAGTGAACGGAGGAAGAAGCGATTACTTGACTTTAGGCAAAAAAACAAAAGAAAAGGCCCGATCAGCGATAAAGAAGAGGAATTTAATTAATTTGTGTAACATACAAAACAGTCCGGCGCCGGGGAAGTTTATGGTCAGACACCGCGCATCGCGTTAGCGGTCGTAAAAAAAAAAAGCTTTGCGCGTTCGTGCCCTGAGGGGCTACGCGGGGCTCCGCTTTTGCCTTGGCGTACGTATGTGGCGTATAGGCGTACTGCATGTACGCTCAGGTATATTTCAGCCTTAAAGGTGCTATGTGTAACTTTCTGTAGAGTGCAGAACTTAGAAATATTTTCAACAGGCAAAGCATTCTGATCCCTCCCCCTCAGAGCCATATATGGCTCTGCTCCCCCTGGCCCTGCTGAAATTCAAATTCAAGCTCTGTTTTTATTGGCTGATTCAAATTCAAGCTCTGTTTTTATTGGCTGGTTAATGGCGGGTCACTCTGTGTTTTTAGTGTTTTTATAAATGCTGATAGAGAAGCAAGGGGACTATAGTTTTTTTCAGAGATTACTTTGTCTAACATCAGTCTGTCAGTAGATAGTGACAGAGTGAAGAAATATGTTAAAAATATATTGTTTGAAAAGTTACAGACTGCATTACAAAGTTACATAGTGCAGCTTTAAGGCCCAAAGTTATTTGAAGAAACAGACATGGAAATTGAAAGAAGTTCTGCAGTGATGACAACTCAAACAAGAGGGAGTAATGAGATCTGAGAGATTTGTGATATGTAGCACGTTTGGATTTTACAGTTAGTGTAGTGTTGTATTTTTAGTTTAATCAGTTGAAGTGTGTTTGAGTCAAACCAAGAAGGCGTTTTTAAACGTAAAACTGCAGTTTCTGTTTGAGGTGGGGGATGGAGCCACAGACCCAGCAAGAGCCACCGAATCAGAACCTTCTCAGAGAGAAGAGACAGGATTGAAAAAGATAAACAGAATCTGAGCCAGAGTGAAGACTTTGACAAGAAGTGGAAGATCCAGTATTTGTTTCAGAACAGGAAATGGAGGAAGAGTGCGCCACATTCCAGTCTGTGAAAAACCCCTCCCGCCTGTACCAGATCCCTAGCATGATGTCATCAGCCTTCAGTAATCATCGACTTTGTGCTCAGGTGTTCCCTTAACCAGTTTGTTGTTTAAGATTATTTTTAACACTTAATGGTCTGAATGTGGAGAAAAAAAAAAAAAAACATCATGACAGGGATTATCTCTTGTGACTGTAATGGTGGGTTTTGGACTTTAAGACAAACTATCATATTTTGTTTAACATTGAAAACACAACTGCCACAGTATACACAAGTTACTTATTAAGTCAAACCTCAACACAACAGAGAAAATTAAAGTGCAATTCCTTGTCCCAATACTGCTGCTACTCCATCTGGTGTGCAGAGTATGAGATACAAAAGCTTTGGTATCAAGATTTGATGGCAAGTGTGAGTGTGAGTGTGTGTGAGAGAGAGAGAGAGAGAGAGAGAGAGAGAGAGAGAGAGAGAGAGAGACAGACAGCATGATGGGTGGGAGCTGTAAGAATTTGATAAGTTTCTGAGCAGACAGAGTATATTACCAGTAAGCAATTTTTTTAATCCAGTGCTTCCAGTGCTCAACTCTGTCATTATTGTTCTTTCTGTTTCAATTAATGACTAGATCTCTTGCAAACACTAACTACACTCACACAAAGATACAAGAACAATACACTATATCAATCAATCAACAATCAATCGACATTTATTTATGGAGCTGTTTACAATAGGCAAAACGTTCAAAATGCCACAGAGATTTATTTAGTTTTATCATTTTTTATATAAAAATTGTTTTCATAGTTATTGTTGTATGAGTGTGTGCACCCCTTTATTGTTGTTTTTAGGAATTATTATTGTAAAGAGAGGCCTGCTTAGGCTACCATAACCTGGAAAATGTATGTGATACACTATATCCTTGGAATGTTACTTTCTATTGAAAATGTTTTAAAAAAATTAAAGTGGAAAAAAAACAAATGCCAGAGTGCCACAAGGTTTAAAAGTCTGCCTGAATAAAAATGTTTTGAGATTATATTTATTGAGGTCCAGGTTAGTGATGGAGCACAAGTCATGTACTGCAGTTGTTTCTACAGTCTGGGTGCAGCGACCAAAAAAAGCCCAGTCACCCCAACATTTGTATTTGAATTTTAGGACAAACAGTAAAGATATTTTAGTTGACCTGAATACTGTATCGTCTAATACTCACAGAAAGCTACAGCGCCACAGCAAGCTATCTCGCATGAAGACTTGGCAATGGTTTTTACACTGCATGCCATTCCTAACACAACCACAGACCACAGAGCTACCACACCCCTCTGTGTGGAGCAGAGAACTGCCATCCAGGGCACCTGGGGGAGCAGATGGTGGGAGTTGAGGGCCTTGCTCAAGGGCCAAGAGTGGAAAAATGAGGGTGAAGGCAGTTGTGGGTGTTTCATCTTTCCCACCCACATGTTGATGTTGTCGGTAGGGAGTTGTGCCAGTGATTTTCTGATCACAGGCCCATCTTCTCTAGCCTATGTGCCACCACCATGTGGAATCATACACATATATATATATTTGTAAATATTATGTTTTTTTATGCATGAGTTCTAAAAATGAATACTGCGAGCAGGGTTCTTTCTTCCATGGCTTCATAACTTTGTTGTACATATTAATATGACTCAGCTTTTGCTTTGCTGTATGTTTTTGGTAACTTATTATTGAGCATGCATCAGGGGTTTTGGTAACTGTTCAAAAGATCCTCACTTTTACTGTTTGTGGTAAAAGTATTTTAAGATATAACAAACTTCTCAAAGTATTATTTCAGACTGACAGAGTGATTTTCTTATTTTTTATAAGCAAGACATGGGCAGTCAGTATTAATCTTATACCACAGTTTCTGTAAGTATCCTCCAGTAGTTATTTGTTTGATAAGGCATAAAGTGTTATAAAGTCTAATGCAGTCTACATACTGTACAAATGAATGAGTCCTCTGGAAAATGCCACACATTAAAATATGCAATAAAAATACAAATACTGTCTAATTTTTAGTAAGAAGGAACAGTTGTTTGATTTATTTTACTATATAAATTGGGTTTTGTCTGAATATGGCTGGAACAATCTAAAATAGAGAGCAGGATAAAGAAAAAATAATGTTGCTTTTAAGAGTTTTTTCTCTGCTGGAATGTAATTTGATTTTATCTGTCTTATCTCTCTCTGAGGTCTATAATGAGGACACAAAAAGGACAAAATTTAACAGGCAGTTAACAGATTGGTTTTGAAGATTTTAATTGTTTTTATGATAGATTACGAGTGTCTGTTGTGGCAAATGTGCATAAAATGTCCTCTGTGGTCCACACTGTACTCACCCACCTAGAGCAGAAGGACTCCTACGTCCGTATGCTCTTTGTGGACTTCACATCTGCCTTCAACACCATGATTCCCCAGATCCTGCTGGAAAAACTACCAGTCTTCACACTATACGACTAAGCCCCTCCCTATGCAATTGGGTCCTGGATTAGCTGACCGCTCTTCTTCGTCACCGCGGTAAAGTTAGTTTCAAGTTGGACGTCTCTGAGTAGGGGCAGACTTAGCACGGCTGCCCGAAATCAGACTCCATGAAGCAGACTGACGAGAGCAACGCAGCGCTGAAGACACAGAGCTCGAATATCCAACGTCCAACTTGAAACTAACTTTACCGCGGTTTCTTCGTCTCTCTTTTTCCGGTCGCTCATTTGACCCACGTAGCTGTACCAGTCAAAGGAGGCGCTGTTACGGAGGAGGTAGAGCGCCACTTGTTTGTAAAACTATATTTTGTCCCGGTGTGATGAACTCCACATTGATTTGACTGTGAAGCCGCATACACATGTGCTTGCTTTTATAAGACCCGCCTTCCTGTTAGTAATTGGTCAAAACAACGTGAGCTTCAATGTGATTGGATGTAATCGCTGTCCATCAATCAAAGTTAAGTTGAGGTGGACCGTTTAGTCAAAAGCCGGAAATCCGGCCGGGGGCCGGAGGTCTTTAACCCCTGCATATGACTGTGCACCTACCCATCCAGGCTGTAATATTGTAAAGTTCGCTGACGAAACAGCGGCAGTGGGATGCATCACAAACACCAATGAGTCCAGCTACAGGCAGGAGGTGGAACACCTGGAGAGCTGGTGCAGGAAGAACAATCTTCACTTCAATATACTGTAAAGAAGACAAAGTAGATGGTCGTGGGTTTCAAACAGAACAAACACACCTACACCCCTCTGAATATAGAAGGATCTGCGGTGGACGTGGTTTCTAGTTACACGTACTTGGTCGTGCACCTGAACGACAACCTCAACTGGAGAAACAACACCACCAGCCTGATCAAGAAAGTACAGTACATCAGAGACTACTTCCTCAGGCAGCTGAGACGAGCTGGACTGGGAAGCTCAGTCCTCACCTCCTTCTACAGGTGTGCAGTGGAGAGCATCCTGTGCTCCAGGCTAGCATCAACGTGTGGCATGGAAGCTGCACAGCTGCAAAAAGAAAAGCTTTGCAGAGAGTGGTTAAGGCTGCACAGAAGTCTGTTGGAGTCAGCCTCCCCACCATCTCTGGCTGTGTTTCCATCCATTTTCATTTCGAATTTTGAGCTAATTTTTGAAATCTCGCAAATATGTAAATACAAATTAATGCGAAGCAGAAGTGTTTCCATCAACTGGCTTGAATCGCATCTACCGGGCCACGCACAGCGTCATTACGTCAGACGTCAGCGTCATTACGTCAGACGTCAGCGTTACGCATGTCTACAGTAAACCGGAAGTAGCGGTTGAAAACAGAACCCGGCCACACATCTCGTCAAAATGGAGAGAATATTTCAGGTACGTGTTGCTATCGGGCAAGTTGTAATAATAATAATAATAATAATAATAATAATAACTTTATTTGTATAGCACCTTCCTACAATGCCTTGCATTGACCAAGGTGCTTAACAGGATAAAAAGATGAATAAACTGGAACAATAAATCAATGAAAATAGAATAAGAAACAACAGCAATAAAAGAAGGCAATGGAAATAAAAATGCTACATACTAAAATACCAAAAGTAATAAAAGTTACACACTGAAAGCTTTTTTGAACAAGTGGAAATAAAAAGGCAATGGAAATAAAAAATGCTACATACTAAAATACCAAAAGTAATAAAAGTTACACACTGAAAGCTTTTTTGAACAAGTGGGTCTTCAGTCTGGTTTTGAACAGAGTCAGATCAGAGGTGGCACGCAGCTCAAGGGGGAGACTGTTCCAGGCTTTTCAGAGTCAGAGTCAGAGTCAGAGTCAGAGAGTCTTTATTGTCATTTGCACCGCATGTGGTACATGAGATGAAAACGAGATTATGTACACGAGGTCCCAGTTACATCCAACAACAATGAAAGAGAAAAACAGTAATAACATCTAGAACTAACTAAGAAAAGCATCAACTAGTAATACACTAAGCCTAATATAGTGGGAATAAACAGCAGCACGAACATGAGTTTGTATGAGCAGATGGTCACAGATGAATACAGCAACAAGAAAACAGATCAGCATCAGCATGATGTGATATTTTGCAGTGTTTATTTTTTTATTTTATTTTTATTTATTCATGAGTCTAACAGCCTCAGGGTAGAAGCTGTTCCTCAGTCTAGTGGTTCTACATTTGATGCTCCTCAACCTCCGTCCTGAGGGGAGTTTTGGGCCGGCAACAGAAAATGACCGGTCTCCCCATTGTTTGTACCTTGAGCGAGGCACCTCCAGCAGGTGTTGACTGGCAGATCGTAAAGCTCTGCTGGGCTGATGGACTTTCAAAAGTTCTGAGATGTAGAGAGGTGCAAGTCCATTCAGAGCTTTGAAAACAAACAGCAGCAGCTTGAACTGTATCCTGAACTGAACCGGGAGCCAGTGTAGAGAGGACAGGACAGGAGTGATGTGTTCATATTTTCGTGTGTTGGTCAAAAAGCGCGCGGCAGAGTTCTGTACAAGCTGTAAACGGGAGATGGAGGATTGATTAATACCAACATACAAAGCATTACAATAGTCAAGTCTGGAGGTCACAAAGGCATGGATGGCCTTCTCCAGATCACCACGGCTGAGAAATGACTTGACTTTGGAGAGCAGTCGGAGCTGGAAAAAGCTGGTCTTGACAACAGAACTGATCTGTTTATCAAACTTTAAGTTGGAGTCAAGCTGCACTCCAAGATTTCTGACCACCGGGTTGAAGTGGGGGAGGGGAAAACCAACACTGGGACTGGGAAGGATGTTGCTGGTGTCACCAGGTGCACCAAATAAAATGCATTCAGTTTTATCTGTGTTTAGGTGGAGGAAGTTTTGAGAGAGCCAGTGCTTAATGTCATTTAAGCAGTTGACAAGAGTGTTTGAACTGAGTGAGGGGTTGGGAGTGACTGGCAGATAGATTTGTAAATCGTCTGCATACATGTGAAAAGACAAGTTGTGAAAAGACAGGTTAAGTTGTATTTATTCTGTCATGCCAACTAGTTTTAGCGATGTTACATGTTGTCCGGAGCGGAAACAGCTGAACGTCACGTGACGTAAATGTTCGCTACGGCAGAACTGAGTCGGCAAATCTGTTTCCATCTGTCGTTTTGCGCATCTGCTCATTTTCGAAGATCCCAAAAACCACCTCAAGCGAGCGTATAAACTTTTTGGCGAATTTGAGGAAGTAAATTCGGATTTTGCCGTTTCCATTAAGCTTTTCTGCTGCGATACTTCAAAATGCGCATCTAGAAACCTTGATGGAAACACGGCTACAGACATCTACACCTCCAGATGCAGGAAGAGAGCCATCTGCATCATGAATGACCCCAATCATCCAGCACACACACTTTTTGCACCACTCCCCTCAGGCAGGAGATTGAGGAGCATTAAGTGAAGAACCACTAGACTGAGGAACAGCTTCTACCCTGAAGCTGTTAGACTCATGAATATCTAATCAGGATTATCACTGTGAAAAAAAATCACTGTAATGCAACTTTGATTGGTGATAGCTGATTATCCATGCTACTGATCTCATGCTGCTGATTATTTCATGCTGCTGTGTTCATTCATTTTTACTCATCTACCCACAAAGACTCATATTTGTGCTGCTGTTGTTGGGTGTATTGTTTTGCACTATTAGTGATTAGCGTACTGTATATCTTAAATCTTTTAGCGTACCATTTGGTTTAGCATGTATCAGTGTATATCTTAGATCCTTATTTACTGTTTCTCTTTACAATTATATTTATGCTACTGTTGGATGTAACTGTGACCCTGAGTACACAATTTTGTTCAACCTCATGTACCATATGCGAATGATAATAAAGAACAATGGCCCTCATTCACGAAAATGTTCGTATCTTTATCCTAAATTTCTCCTACTTTTGTTCGTACGAAGCGTTCGTACGAACATGCCACGTCAGATTCAACAAAGTCTTCTATCCTCAAGAAAAGTGTGTAAATGGCTGCGTAAATTTAATGAATCCCACCTGTTCTATCAACCTGCGCGTGCTCGCGGAGAGGTCATTTACATAATTCCCACCCCTCAAAACACCATATAAGGCCACGTTTCCTGCCTTTTGACAGCAGGAAGTGTCCATTCATTCAAACTCAAGAAGTAAAAGGAGGAACTTCACGCGTTCGGAGATCTGCTCTCAGTCGCGCTGTGGCGCACCGCCACCCCTCCCGCAGGTGTCGGATGGTCAAATATTTTTAATGTTAGTGTAAACAACTGTGTTATAGTTTCACTTATTCAGAAGAGCTGTGGCGCACCGCTACCCCCCACCCCCCGCAAGTGTCGGATGGTCAAATATTTTTAATTTTAGTGTACTGTGTTACATTATAGTTTCACTTATTCAGAAGAGCTGTGGCGCACCGCTACCCCCCACCCCCCCGCAAGTGTCGGATGTGTTTTTGAACAGAAGCATTTTAAAATGTCTCGAAACTACAGTTAACTTCATATTAATATTGTAGTGCATATGTTTTGTCTCCCGTGGGTCGTACAGTATCAGAAATCAAGAATAAATGGTTTGATCTGAAAATGGCTTCAAACAAACGTCTCGCCGCAGCACGGACAGGAGGTGGTCAAGGAATAGTCTGCGAGATGGATGGACAATAAATGCCACGCTGCAAGACGCGTGCCAACATGTTTTGCAGCACAAATGAGTCATGCGCGCTCCTCCTGGTCATCGCGCAACCACATTCTGCAGGTTATATTTCGAATCAGATATAATAATCTATTGCTCCGATGGTGTTTGGCACAGCAGTCCAGCAATAGCATGAAAATCAGTCTTAATTCGTACTTGTTCTGCGGCGGTGTATGGGAATTTTATGTACCTGGGTGTTAATATGAGGAGGGCTTTGATGACCAAGGGGAGCGCACGACTCACTGAAGCCTGCGCGACACACCAGACAAATTAAACTTAAAATTATAATTCTAATTCAAACAGAATAACCTATTGTCAAGAATAATTATGGTGCGTGATTTTTTTAAACCCAAAATATTTTCTAAATAACGAAATATGAAGTTATTCGTGGAGAAGATCCGTCTGGATGACAGCAGACTGACGCTCCTAAAATATACGACAGGTCCGGACCACTCGTAAATTTTGTTCGTATCTGAAAAAAATCGTAGGATACGAAAACATTGTTGAATGCCACAAATGATCCTAAATCACTCGTACGCACAGTTTAAGAACAAATCTGTGCGTACGAACGGTTCGTGAATGAGGGCCATTGAACCTAATTTTTTTTTTTTTTTTAATGTTCTAATTTAATTTCAAATTTCTTGCAATGGACTCTAATTTATTTTCTTTTTTCACTATTTTCTCATGGCAGTTGAAGACCTGTAATAATTCAATATTCTCCTAAATTCATCAGTCTATAGTGGAGCTGCACTGTTATGCAGTGGTTAGCTTCGTCACCTCACAACAAAAAGGTTTACAATTCAAGTTTCATCTTTACCTTCTGGTCTGTGTGGAGTTTGAATGTTTTACCTGTGCATGTGTGAGTGTTCACGGTCCAAAATATCACGCTGGGTTGATTGGAGATTATAATCAACCTTAGGAATGAATGTGACCATGCAGGGTTTATATTGTTTCATGTTTCTCTCTGTTGGCCCATCGTTTCCTCAACTCTTGTCTGTTAACTGCTGGGATGTTGCTTAGCCCCACAGTCCTGATTACAGTATTATTATTATTAAATATATGTCAAGAATGCTTGTTAACTTTTCTAAGCCACATAAGTGCAGGATGTGCATGGTTCCGACTTATTTCACTGTTACCTGATAAGCCAGTACCTGCAGAATCTACCTGTGGATGTTCTGTAGAAACACGATTTTGTTTCACGGCTTCCAGAACTTCTCTGAACATATGCAGAACCTGGCAACTATCAATTTTAAACATACATGACAAACTAAGAAAATCACTTTTAAAATATGTTTTAAACCCTTTTAGAACTTGTAACTTGAATTATTTATATATTCTAAGTACCTGGCAGCAGTTTAGAGGAGCTCAAGTCTGATGACGGAGGGGACGAAGCTTGAGGAACAACTGTGCAAAACCTCATAAAGCTTTGAACTCTGCATTGCCTGAGGCAGGTACTACCACTAAAGATTTTAGGCTAAGCAAGGTTTAATCAGGAGTTTGCTGGGACATGAATGTGGCTTAACTTCTTAGTGGGGGTGCATTGCCATGGTAACTTGCTGTGCACACCTAACCAAGTCATGAACAGGCTGTATATGAACAGGAGAGAACCACATTTAAAAATGTAATGTGCAGAACAAATTTTCCTTTGTAAAAAAAAAAAGAAAGAAAACAAAGGAAACTGCTTATACGTTGAAAGAAATGAATAGATTCAAACTGTGCAAATATTGTGCATATACAGTAATTGACAATCAAAATGTATTTAGCTACATTTTCGTTTTTATAACAACTTTTAAGATAATCTGACACATTTTCAAAACGTAAGATGTTTTTAAAAGGTTACAGTTTAGGTGTCTCTTTATTTACTTCCATCACATTGTGGTGTCAGGTGGAAATTGAGGACTCAGCATATGGATCCAATGTAAAACTCAAGCGTCTTTATTCAAAAGAAATTTCAAAGGCACAGAATGGAGGGTACTACATGCTAACTTCCAAACGTACACTCACAACAAATGTCTGGTCCTTGTTGAGCCTGGACTTTTTTTGGCTGTGTTATTTTAGTTAAACTGTTATTTAGCTGGTTAGATATGATTGAGACAGTTTACACATCTTTTTTCCAAGACAGACCGGGTCAACCATGACACAGGCCTCAAAACATGACCTGTCATTAAACCAGAGTTATTAAAGCACATTTAAAATAATTATGTGTATTTACTATAATGTACTGTACACTGTCTATGACAAGACAAGTTTTCTTTTTCTACTTTACAGAAGAATGAAGCGCCGTGATCCATCCAGAGATAAGATCCTACATTAAGTAAATGCTTTATTTACTCACATGTTAGTACAAATACTGTACTGTACTGTACACACTGTCTATGACAAGACAAGTTTTCTTTTTCTACTTTACAGAAGAGTGAAGCGCCGTGATCCATCCAGAGATAAGATCCTACATTAAGTAAATGCTTTATTTACTCACATGTTAGTACAAATACTGTACTGTACTGTACTGTACTGTACTGTACACACTGTCTATGACAAGACAAGTTTTCTTTTTCTACTTTACAGAAGAGTGAAGCGCCGTGATCCATCCAGAGATAAGATCCTACATTAAGTAAATGCTTTATTTACTCACATGTTAGTACAAATACTGTACTGTACTGTACACACTGTCTATGACAAGACAAGTTTTCTTTTTCTACTTTACAGAAGAGTGAAGCGCCGTGATCCATCCAGAGACAAGATCCTACATTAAGTAAATGCTACACCTCAGACTGTCTCAGATCCTAGACCTGGGTCCTGTCTCAGATCAACATCTTGGATTCCTGAGGAAGGAGTTGGCTGCAATCGGACGGTTCCACATGAAGAGAAATCTGTTCCAATTTGCTGGTCTCCATCATTGCTTGTTAGTGTTTTTGATCTGAGCCAATTCTTTTTCATTAAGACAAAACCACCTACAGTTCTCATATTGTACAGTATTCAGTTTCAACTGTTTTAGATTTATAATTATAGCTTTTATTCTGAACTTTGTCAGTCTCCTGGATGATGAAAACTTATAAGCAAAATGAATATTTTTATGTTTTGCACATGTGAATAAAAACACTGGCCTCAGAACAATCAAAAGTTCATCACAATGAAACTTCACATTATTAGACATTGAACAGTGTATTTTAATTATTGAAATAACAACAAAATGAACAAATGTAATTGAACAGCAGATTTGGTTATAGAATATTTTATTTTAACTCATTTGTTGCTGTGTACGACTGCACAAAACTTCTGGACCAAGTGAAGTTTCCATCCATCTGGGAGTATGCTGGTGATTGAAGATTCTACGACTTAACACAGAAATTTTTAGATATGGAGTAAATAATTTCTATGTTTCTCTTTTGTATAAATACTGTACACCATGGAGGTTTTTGTTGGAAAGCTTATGTAATAGTGTACGTAGGATGCAACCAACTGAAAGATTACTTCTTTTTTTGTTTTATTCAACCACAATTTAACAGGTAGGTTCTTCTTTAAATGGCAACACGTGATTTTCTCAAAACTATGTACATATTTCATATTATCTTGTCTTTGAAGATTGCAGAAAATATAGAACTACTCTCTCATCAACTTGTTAATTAAACAGCATGTGTTTCAACTTTGTACATTTTACTTGTGACATTTTCAACAAATTTTCTATTAAATGTCTGCTTTCATTCACAGCACAGACTTGAACTCTGACTATATTAATGTCTGGCTGTGATCTAAATATTCTGATATCCAGATAAGTGAAGTGTGTCCAGTCAGCCTGTCCGTGAGCAGTGAGATAAGACGTTAACTGTGCCTCACCTGTCACGTGAGGCACAGTTAACGTCTTATCTTCGCAGCTTTTTAAAACATCCTTGGAATGTATCCACCTTTGATGTGCTGCCATTTACGTCAGGTAAAGGTAATTAATATGTAAAAAAGAATTAATTTGCTAGCAAGTATGTTACCCCACAAACGTAAACAACAGCGCGGGACCGCGGGCGGAAGTACACTCCCGGCTTCCGCTATGAATTATGGGTAGTGGCGCGAAATCGAAAATAAGGTGGATATAAGTCCCAAATTTTTTTTTTAACCTAGATTGTTATTTATATATTTGTGCCAATAATGATATAGCTTATATCTGTGAAGGAAATACATTTAGGGACAGCTTCTGCTAGGTCAAAATGTTGCTCACTTCTAACGAACTACTAATAATATCCTTACAGAGCATAAAAGTGCATTATTTTGCCGAGGTTAGGGTGAACACATTAGAAATGACTTGCCTTTATCATCTTTTTATCTTTGTCTCGTTGTTAGGCTTTGATGTTGCCTAAGTTTTTGTTTTTTTTGTGGTCTATAGTCTAAAAGCATGGACAGAAAACCAATGATAGTTTCCTGTTTTGATTTAGTTGCAGCCCAGAATAGCATTTGCAACATTTTAGTGACAGGTATAAAATTATTTATTTGATTCAGCATTCAAGCCAACAATAGCTCTGTCCTTACTGTGGTGGCATCTCCCATTTCTGAATATATTTCTTCTTTTGGCTGCTACCTTCTAAGGGGTCGCCACAGCAAACTTAAGGCCCCGGCAGAGCTCTGCGTTGGGCCGAACGCCGCTCGACGCACGCGTGCTGCGCGCAGGCAGTTCACAGCATAGCTCTGCGTGAAGCTCCAACGTTTTCGCTCCAAATACTTGACGTCACTTGAGCAGAAGAAGGGCGGAGCGTTTACCTACGGGACAAATTGAGGTCGCTGATTGGCCCTGTCACAGGGGCGGCCGTGGCGTAGTGGTAATGGCAGTCGTCCCCTGATCGGAAGGTTGGCGGTTCGAATCCCAGTTCCCCACACCATGTGTCGTTGTGTCCTTGGGCAAGACACTTAACCCCGAGTTGCTCCCGGTAGAACTGGAAAGCACCTTGCATGGTAGTCTGCCGCTACCGGTGTATGAATGTGTGTAGCATTCAATGTATGTAGCACTTTAAGATTTTCACTAATGAAAAGTGCATTATAAATTGAATTCATTATTATTATTATTATTTGCTGATATGCCTACTGAATTGATTGACAGGTCGGTGGGGGAAAAAAGGCACGGGCTGCACAGCGGTTTTCTGTGTTTATATGTTAATAAAAAGTTCTAAAAAACAAACAAAACAGGGAGCACTGGTCCAGCACACCAGAACACCAGCAAATATTTAGAACCTTGCGCAGCCACGTTGGACATGAGTTTAGTTCGCTCGTGACAACTTCATTCATTTCCTCCTCATCGGAGGAGGAAGCGATCACTTGACTTCTGGCAAAAAAACTAAAGAAAAGTCCAGATCAGGGATGAAGAAGGGGAGTTTAATACATTTGTGTCACATACAAAACAGTCCGCCGCCGGCCAGTTTATTGTGAGACAACGTGCGCGCATAAGCGGTCGTAAAATTTGAGCTTGGCGCGCTCACGCCCGCGTTCAAAGGATTGTGCCGCGGCGTTCGCACGGCGTCGAGCGGCGTTTGGCTCAACGCAGAGCTATGCCGGGACCTTAATTTGCACGAAGACTTGGCTATTGTTTTGATGCCAGATGCTCTTCCTGACACAACTACAGACCACAGAGCTACCACAGCCCTCTTTGTGGAGCAGAGAGCTGCCATCTAGGGTGCTCGGGGGAGCAGATAGTGGGGGTTAAGTGCCTTGCTCAAGGGCCCAGAGTGGAGTAAATGAGGGTGGAGGCAGGTGTGGGTGCTTCACCTTTCCAACCCACATTTTGATGTTGTCAGTCTGCGGAGTTGAACCGGCAACAGACAGATCACAAACCACCTTCTTTAACCTCTGCACCACCACTCCCCTTTCCATTTCTTGTATTAGAATCTTGGCATATCTGTATCTGAATATTGTATTTTTATTCCTCCTGATTTAAGTTGTACCACAAAGACCATGTCCACATGGAAAACCTCTTATTATCAAAAACAATTTTTTATTTGTTGTTTCTCAAACATATTCTTGTGAACTCCACAGCATAAAAAAAGTCTTCATTCACAAGAGAACACCGAAAATGAAAACAACTTCAAACCCTGTAGTAACCATGCCAGGCCTGCATGTGATGCTGTAATGCTGACATGAAAATACACAAACAGGAAATAAGGCATGGAGCTGATGCATGATGTGTGCATTGAGTGCAAATTGTAAACAAAACAGGAAGAAGAGTATACCTTTGGGTCATATGCTAGATTCGAGGTCAGGCCATGTGACATCATTGTTTTCTACAAAAAAAATACAAGATTGGTGTTTCAAAGTTGTTTTTCTCTCTGGAGCTTATTTCCCAAAGGTACCGTTTTTGAGTTTTTTTTCAGTGTCTGTATAAATGCAAAACTGAAACAATAAAAAAAGTTTGCACTTTCACAATAAAGTGCGAAAGGCGTGTGGGCATTATATTTTTGTACATTTGATGTGGAAGGATGTCCTAGATACCTCCTTCTCATGTTAACCTACTTCAAGAAGAACACAGCAGTATTTTATTTATACCATTTTTACAATTAAAACCTGATAGGTTGTTAATCTACACTCCTACAGCCCTATTCACACGGGATTAGCTTTACCTGAGGACCACATGTAAGAAATAAGTTACTTCCCAATGTCTGCTTTTTATGTGACGCATTTGAACGGGATAACCAAAGCCTGAGATTTTGCTGAAATTTAAGGACATCTTCCGGATATGATGTTAACGTGCTGCATATTGAATAGCATCCGCTTACATCAGACCATTACAGGTCGATAGGCTTTTGCTGGTCTGGGACACTAAAGGTTATTTATGCACTCCAATGCAGCCTCCATTGCAAAAAGCAAATAAAAATGCAACCAGGAAAGAAAAACAGCCTAACTATGTATCAGATCCTGCTCATTTCTGTCCAAATCACAGAGATGCCTAGTGTATTTGCATTGGTTCCCTTATCAGCCAGTCACTCTGTGCAACATACTTGCTATGGGAATTGCGCCCCCGTGCTATTACCTGAAGGAATACAATCACGCCTTTACGGCTAGGGCGTCAACGTCGCGCCAGAGGCCCCGCCCTCTGGGTATTTAAGTGACTGACGCCCATCCCATCTTCCTCTTTTTTGCCCTTCACCTCGCTTAAACCTGAACTACCTCTCTTCGCGGGACTTCTCTGTTGCTTCATCGCTCAACCAGAGGTGAGCTTGCTCCCTACACAGAGCGCACAGAGAATTATTCCTGGTTACTGCTGGACTAGCGAAAGCTAGTCCGGCACATTTTCTCTTAACCCCGAAGTATTTTCTTCTCCTCTCTCAACAGACTGCTTCGCTCGACGGCGCTAACTGCGTCACAACCGCTACCCCTGCTAATTCGTAGCGGGCTAGCCAGCGAAAGTGACATGACGGAGGAGACGTCTAAACAAATTAAAAGAAAATAATTCTGGAAGGACTCGCTCGCCTTATCTCGGACATGCCTCCGGAGAAAGGAAAGCGAAAGACAAGACTTCCAAGGAAAACCAGCAGGACAGCGAGCCCAACTTCGCGCGCCTGTCCTAGCGGATGCGGTTTCTCCCTCGCGGCGACGGACACCCATGAGGCCTGTCCAGTCTGCCTGGGAATGTTACACGCAAAAACAGCACTGGATGCGCCCGACTTTTGCCCACACTGCAGCCAGATGCTGGATGCAGTGTTGCGGCACCGGGTTGACCTCGTCGCCAAGGCCATGGGCGCCCCAGCAGTGCCAGTGGATGCGGACACCACTGAGCCCCTCACTCCCATGCCGGAGCTCGAGAACATGGCTCTACACGACAGCACGCGAGTCGAATGGGGTGACAGCCCTGACGTGCTGGCTCCCATGGTGGATTTAACAGTCGAATTCGACACTCGAGGCATGATGAACGAGGACGAGATCTCAATTTCAGCCTCAGGCGGATTTTCCATGGAGGACGCAGACGTCGAACTGGAGGAACAGGGAGAAGACCTCTCCCAGACCCCGGTACCTGTACTCCCGGAAACTGACTTTTCCATCCCTGCTTTGTTCGACCTGTGCCACAGAGCATCGGACGCGTTGCACATCCCATGGCCAGAGCCTCTGCCTCGTCAACAGGTCATGAGGTTGGCAGGAAACTATTTTTACTCAAAGCAGCAAGCCGCCACGAGGCAAAGGATGCCCGTGTTCTCGGACTTCCTCACAGAACTAACTCGCACCTGGCCTCAGCCCAGAGCGCCCATGCTCTTACCACTTTCACAGTTCCTCGACGTGGACGGGATGGATGAGGTGGGAATTGCCAACGTGCCTAGAATTGAGGACACACTGGCGTCCCACCTGGCTCCCAAGTCATCCGGGACAAAACCAACTCTTCCCAGCAAAGCTCGTCGAGCCTCAGCTTCTCTTCTCGAGAAATGCTACAGAGCTCAGGGACTCGCGACGCGCGCCATGAACGCATCTGCGCTAATGCAGGCTTACCTAGCTGGAAAGTTGCAACAGCTCCAGGTAACGATGGACAAGCAGGCTGCCGCCGACTTGCTAGATGAAGCCTGCAGGGCAACAGACTTTGTGCTCCGCATGATAGGGACAGCTGCTGTTGCTCAAGGCAGAGGCATGGCGGAAGTGGTCATCGCGATACGCCATCTGTGGATGACTTTAATGGATCTTCCTGAGGGACAAAAGGTGCCTTTTCTCCACCACTCGATAGAGCCGACGGGATTATTTGGGAAAGCTTTGGAGCGAATTCAGACCAAGCTGGACCAAAGGCGCAAACAGGCCGAAGCTCTCTGGGTGGGCATTCCCAGGAGAAGCTTCGCCCCCCCCCCTCTGGGAGTCTGTTGGATGCAGACCTGCACAGCCTCGACACCGCTCGGCAACGCGTGCCCCACCGCAGAAGTGGCCGGCCTAAGAGGATGAGCATCGGCAGAGACCACCGCCGGGCCCACATTGTACCGAGCACGCATGGAGCAAAAACAGGTTTGTTCCCCGCTAGGCGGTCAGACACAGGGCCTCCTCGGTGAACCGGGACGACAGACAAAAGCGTGCCTGATGAACCAGGTTCACGTCTTGACTTTGCACAGTCACCCACCCAAGCGGTACGGGGAATGATCCGTTCATGTCCAGACTTTGTTTGTAGCACGGTACAAAGAGCTGGTAACTCTGTTGCATATACAAATCATGTTTTTACTGCTGTGAGTGACATAAAATCAAACATGTTGTTACACTTAAGCACGAATAAAGCTAAAAAACAGCCCCTCTCTGTTTTATTGACTCCAAAAAAACAAACAAAAAACAACAACAACAAAACACAAGTAACTTCAGCAGAACAGGTCCCTCTGGCCTGCCAGCCGCCATAAAGGGAGGGGGCCGTTTCCCCCTCCCCCTCCCTCACGGCTCAATGAACCTCGTCTGTGTGCCTCTGCTCCGTCTGTAGTGTACAGGCACAGAGGCGTCTGCAAGCAGGCCCCCTACCCCTCATGAAGACAGGTGAGGGGGGTCACGTGCTCCAGCCCCCGCTCCATTGTGAACGACAGGGCGGCCAATACACTAACCAAGCAAACACGTGATAGCTCACAGTACAGAGACTGCATTGCTGAGAGTTACTAATGATGTCCTCTTGGCTGCTGACACTGGCTCTCCCTCCATCCTTGTCCTCCTTGACCTCATTGCAGCTTTCAACA
>JBBPBX010053238.1:0-16459 GCA_038048925.1 Garcialebias charrua | reverse complement strand
TGTATACATATATATACTGTATACACATATATATATATATATATACAGTATATATATATATAGGTGATCCCCGACTTACGAACGAGTTCCGTTCCTACACCCGTTCGTAACACGAAAATCGCTGTAAGTCGGAAAACACACGAGCCGCCACTTATACACGTACATGCACGGTACAAAACAGTTACCAAGTTACCAAGCACTTCGCCTATCCTAACACAGTACCCTACATAATTATCACAAAACACGTACATTTGGAGACAAAATAAAAAGTTTATTTCTTACTTTGAGCTGGTCAAGCCTGTCTCCATCTGTTTGCATGTTAGCTCGTTGCACGTCTGAGCTCTGCAGCTTCGTGCTGCTTCACGCGGTCCAAACTGTTTACAGGAAGGACTGTTAGCATGTTAACTCCATACATAATTTCACGGGTGTCCCCCAAGGCTCTGTCCTCGGACCCCTCCTCTTCATCATTTACCTCCTTCCTCTAGGCCACATCTTCCGCAAACACGGCGTCCATTTCCACTGCTATGCTGATGACACGCAGCTCTACTTGTCATCAAAACCTAACTCCACCCACCCTCCCTCCATCCTCACCGACTGTCTCAACGAGCTAAATCACTGGTTTTCTAACAATTTCCTTCAACTAAACAGCAACAAAACAGAAGTCATTCTCGTCGGTACCAAAAACTCTATTTCAAAATCAGAACATCTTCTCGTCCCCCTTAACAACTCTCTGCTATCCCCCTCCCCTCAGGTCAAGAGCCTCGGTGTCATCCTCGACACCACTCTTTCCTTCACTTCACACATCAACAATATTACTCGGTCTGCCTATTTCCACCTCCGTAATATTAACCGTCTCCGTCCTTCTCTCACACCCCGCTCCACAGCCATCCTGGTGCACAGTCTTGTGACTTCCCGTATTGACTACTGCAACTCCCTTCTCTACGGCCTCCCCAACAAATCTCTCCACAAGTTACAGATGGTCCAGAACTCAGCTGCCCGTGTCATCACTCAAACCTCCTACTATGATCACATCACTCCTGTCCTGCAGCAGCTCCACTGGCTCCCGGTTAAATCACGCATCATCTTCAAAATTCTACTCCTCACGTTCAAAGCTATCCACAACCTTGCCCCTCCTTATCTATCTGACCTCCTACAAATCTCCATCCCATCACGCTCTCTCAGATCCTCCTCTTCGCTACATCTCCATGTACCCTCTGCCCGCCTCTCCACCATGGGGAGCAGGGCCTTCACCTGCTCTGCCCCTCACCTCTGGAACGCCCTACCGCCAGACCTTCGAAACACCACCTCCCTTTCTCTGTTCAAGACTGCCCTGAAAACCCATCTCTTTAGACTAGCTTATCACTAACTTTACTAAATGTATTTTTACCCATTTTATATCCTTTATGTATTTTATATTTCAATTTGTCGCTGATAATGTTTGCTCTGTATTACACTGTGTTGGTTTGTTAAGTGTCCTTGGGTGTCCTGAAAGGCGCTTTTAAATAAAATGATTATTATTATTATTATTATAATGAAGGAGAAAAGAGTGAATAACTTACTGGGAGCCGTTTCTCCGCGATGTCCATCCGAAAGGCTGCACGAGTTAGCATTTTAGCCCCTCCAATAGCTGCGCGCATTAGCATGTTAGCCCTTCCAAATGGCTGCCACAGCTGTTTCTCCGCGTTTTAGCATGTTAGCTGGTGTCCATCCAACATCTGAGTCTGCCAGGCGGACATCGAGGCGAGCTCCAGGCCTCAACAGGCCTCTCCGTTGCCCGTCGGCTCCGTCTCCCCAGTGGGGCTGGCGTTAGCATGTTAGCTCCGGGTGCGACCAACCTGCCAAGCCGTCCGTCCACATTTTAGCTTGTTAGCTCCGGGTGCCAACAACATCCAGACCGCCAATCCGTTTGTCCGCCTGAGACGTCCACAGAGTTTACTGACTGTTTCCAGCTCATTTATCCGAGCGAAGAAATCTCTGATCGGACAGACTGTCTGTCCAAAGCCGGCTGTCGAAGCTGGAGGTAACCGAAGCTGGTGGGCACTGCCGAAAACTGCCGGACACTGCCGAAAACTGGCAGAAACTGCCGGAAACTGCGTAAATCGGCTTAATAATAATAATAATAATAATAATAATAATATCCATCCATCCATCTTCTTCCGCTTATCCGGGGTCGGGTCGCGGGGGTAGCAGCCTAAGTAGGGAGGCCCAGACTTCCCTCTCCCCAGCCACTTGGAGCAGCTCCTCCGGGGGAATCCCAAGGCGTTCCCAGGCCAGCCGAGAAACATAGTCCCTCCAGCGCGTCCTGGGTCTTCCTCTGGGTCTCCTCCCGGTGGGACATGCCCGGAACACCTCACCAGGGAGGCGTCCAGGAGGCATCCTAACCAGATGCCCGAGCCACCTCAACTGGCTCCTCTCGATGTGGAGAAGCAGCGGCTCTACTCCGAGTCCCTCCCGGATGACTGAGCTTCTCACCCTATCTCTAAGGGAGAGTCCAGCCACCCTGCGGAGAAAACTCATTTCAGCCGCTTGTATCCGAGATCTTGTTCTTTCGGTCATAACCCAAAGCTCATGACCATAGATGAGGGTGGGAACGTAGATCGATCGGTAAATTGAGAGCTTTGCCTTTTGACTCAGCTCTCTCTTCACCACGACAGACCGGTACAGCGCCCGCTTCACTGCAGACGCTGCACCTATCCGCCTATCGATCTCACGCTCCAGTTTTCCCTCATTCGTGAACAAGATCCCGAGATACTTAAACTCCTCCACTTGGGGCAGGACCTCCTCCCCGACCCGGAGAGGGCATGCTACCCTTTTCCGGCTCAAGACCATGGCCTCGGATTTGGAGGAACTGATCCTCATCCCGGCCGCATCACACTCGGCTGCAAACCGCTCCAGTGAAAGTTGTAAATCACGAACTGATGAAGCCAGTAGGACCACATCATCTGCAAAAAACAGAGAAGCGATTCTAAGGTCACCAAAACGGATCCTCTCAACACCTTGGCTGCGCCTAGAAATTCTGTCCATAAAAGTTATGAACAGAATCGGTGACAAAGGGCAACCTTGGCGGAGTCCAACTCTCACCGGAAACGAGCCTGACTTACTGCCGGCAATGCGGACCAAGCTCTGACACCGGTCGTACAGGGACCTAACAGCCCTTATCAAAGGGCCTGGTACCCCATACTCCCGGAGTACCCCCCACAGAACCCCCCGAGGGACGCGGTCGAATGCCTTCTCCAAGTCCACAAAGCACATGTAAACTGGTTGGGCAAACTCCCACGCACCCTCCAGGACCCTGCTGAGGGTGTAGAGCTGGTCCAGTGTTCCACGACCAGGACGAAAACCACACTGCTCCTCCTGAATCCGAGGTTCGACTATCCGACGGACCCTCCTCTCCAGAACCCCTGAATAGACCTTACCAGGGAGGCTTAAGAGTGTGATCCCCCTATAGTTGGAACACACCCTACGGTCCCCCTTTTTAAATAGGGGAACCACCACCCCAGTCTGCCAATCCAAGGGAACTGCCCCCGATGTCCACGCGATATTGCAGAGTCGCGTAAGCCAACACAACCACAGCTGCAATGAAGTGCTGTACACATGAAATCAAGAACATTTAAACACATTAAAAAATATATATATTATTTTTTTCATATTTTTATTAATATGATGCGTTCGTAAAGTTGGAACGCCGTAAGTCGAGACCGCCGTAAGTCGAAGACTACCTGTATATATATATATAATATATATATATATATATATATATATATATATATATATATATATATATATATATATATATACAGGTAGTCCCCGATTTACGAGCGAGATCCGTCACAACGAGGCGCTCGTAAACCGGAAATCTCGTAATTTGGAACGGCCGCCATTTCTCTCGTAAATCCGGAAATCCGCTCGTAAATTGGAACGGTTTTCGCTAGCGCGCCTAAAAACACTCTATTTTCATCTAAAAACTACTTTTGAGTGCATAAAAATGATCGGAAACGTGTGTTTATATGCTTAACTAACTAACTGTAGTGAAAAAACACATGAAAACTCAGTATTTTTTTCGTTTTTTCCAAAAATGTGCAGCTCGTAAGTCTGGAACCTCGCAGATCAGAGCGCTCGTAAATCGGGGACTACCTGTATATATATATATATATATATATATATATATATATATATATATATATATATACATACATATATACATATATACATATATATGGTGTAGTGGCAGGGCTTCCGACTTGGGACCCGAAGGACCCAGGTTCGAACCCCGGCCACTACACACCTTGGGGTGTCTATGAGTGCACACCTATTTCCCCAGCTCCCCGGGCGCTTTCTATGGCTGCTCACTGCACCACCTGGTGGTGGTTGGGTTAAATGCAGAGACGAATTTCGTCTTGTATGGGAAACATACACAGATGACAAAAATGGACATTTATTATTTATTTATATATATTCTTCGTTCTGCTTTTCCCTCTTCAGGGGTCTCCACAACGAGTCACCTTCCTCCATCTCTCTTTCCTCTGCATCCTCTGTCCTCACTACAACTACCTCCATGTCCTCTCTACATCCATTTATCTCCTCTTTGGCCTTCCTCTTTGTCTTTTTCCTGGAAGTTGCATTTCTATCATCCTTCTACCAATATACCCACTGTCCCGCCTCAGAACATGACCAAACCTTTTCAGTCTGGCCTCTCTAATTTTATCTCCCAGTTGTTCAACATGTGCTGTACCTCTGATGATCTCATTCCTAATCTTATCCATCCATGTCACTCCTAAGGAGAACCTCATCATCTTAATTTCTGCCACTTCCAGTTCTTTCTCATGTATTTTTGTCAGTGCCACTATCTCCAGACTATACAACTACCTAAACTCATACATCCTTAAGGCTTATATATACAAAGTAATAAACTTTAATCAAATTTTTTTTTTTATATATATTGAATTTATTTTCTGTGCATGGGGACTTAAGCAGCGAGCTTTATTGGACAAATATAACTAATAGTGACTTGATAAATGAGGTCAACATACTTTTGAAGCATCTTCTGTTTGTAAACACACCACTAATCAATAACTGCTCCTTTTTTCCTCAGCAGCTTCAGCATCCTGCTTTTGCTGTCAAACAAGATCTTCATCACTGTCATGGGTGCAGGTTACCACGGCAACAGATGATTTCAGAAAACTCAGGATTTGAGAGTAAGTGAGAAATTCATGCAATAGAGTTGATTTCTGCTCCATCCCTGCAGTCACCTCCGCAGAGTTTCTTGTTTTTGTTGTGGTGAGCCCGTCTGCGTCGTCTCGCATGTTCACCGTTTTCTGTTTTAAGCATTTTGTTTACACCTAAACTCCACTGAGGACGCCGCGCTCTCAGTGACCTTCTGGAGTGACTCACCGGTGAAACCCATCCTTGAGCACTTTTACTCAGTGTGCTCCAGTGTGTCACAAAGGTCAGGCTGTTTGAAGTGTTGCTGGGCGCTGCAGGAGGCGCTCCACGCCGCTGACCATCACTGCCGTGAGTCACTGCATCCCATGGGGAGCAGCACAGGAGCACAGGGATGACAATGAGAATGATGAGGAAGCAGACAAGGAGGTTTGGGTGATCTGTGCTAATAAAAAGAAACTTATACAATCACAGAAACAAACAAAAACAAAGTGAGACAGCGTTTGTGATTTTTAAGGATCATTTTGCTCAGCTGCTTGAAGTTCTCTGATAGTTCAGGATAACAAGTGAACATCTAGATTAGTTTTTATTTTACAGAAAAGAGCTGTGAGAATTATTTTAGGAAAACCTTATTGTCATCCATCCAATATATTATTTAACCAACTTAAGTTATTGAAATTTTATGATTTGGTGGATTATAATATTTCATTAGTTATGTATAGAGCTCAAAACAACTTACTGCCTCCAAACGTTCAAAAGTTTTTTGTCAAAAGAAGGTCTTGTTATAGTCTTAAGGGAACTGAGATTTTTGCAAAACCTCAGTATAGGACCAGTTTGAAGGGTCGGACTGTTTCGATACAGGGAATTGATTTATGGAACAATTTGGAAAACGATGTTAAATATGCTAAATCTATGCTTGTGTTTAAAAAAAATGATCAAATCTAAGTTGTTAACAAAATACGAAAATCTTTAGTTAAATCCATTCTATTAGTAATTTTCTAGTCAGAAAATGAAGTTTATTGTTCAATTACTTGAAAAACATTGCCTTAGTTAATTGTTTGGATTGAGTTTGCTTTTGTATTTTTTGTTTTTTGAAAGAAAAAAAAAGGGGCAGATACTATAAGATTATTTCTTCTCTCTGCCTCCTTTCATTTTATGTCCTTTATATTACACACTGTACGTTGTTTTATATTGATGTAAAATGAATAAATTTAATTTAAAAAAAAAAGCAAATTTGTACAAAAACAAATTAGGACAAGGTTTTTTTGAAAACTTTGGGTCTTGCTGTTCGCGTGGACGTTGTTTTGACACACAACACCAAGCTGAAATTTCTGATCATGTTCAACTATGAACCTGGCCTCTTTCTGCAGGACGAGGCAGTTTGTCGCACAAAAACAATTGGACGCACCAAGTTCAAGATATTTACCTGTCGTCCATTGTTTTTAGATATCAAACCCATAAAGTGTAAGATGTGGTGCACCTTCCAGGACTTGAAGGATGTGCTGCAGATGACTTTGTGCCAGAAGATGTTCAGAGGTAGAGTTCATGCTTCAACGGGTCATGGACGATTTGTTATAAGAAAGGTGGGTTCCTCAAAGAGGTGGTCATAATGTTATGGCTGCAAAGTGTTTATTTCAGCTTTTTTTTTTTTTTTTTTTGGTTGTTGATTCAGAATTGTGTGAGGATATCAAAAGAGAATAATCATTTGGATTTGTTGCAGAAATTTTGACCAAATTAAGAGTTTAAATTAAAAACGTTGTCTGAGTCTCAGTCAGTGCCCCAGATTATTATTATTACATACAGCAAATGATCTTTAGCATTTTGCCTTATTTTAAATACCCCCGTTTCTTCAACTTCGCAAAAAACTTGTTTAAAGTAGGATTTTAGGCACTTTGTTGCCAGCAGCCTGAATCAAAGACCTAAGTTGTTCCTATATTTTTAAATGAATCTAAAAAAAAAATCAAAAGTAACATAGTTTAACTCATAAAGTGTTTTTTTTTTTTTATGACCAGCAAGATGATCCTTGAAAAGCTATTAGCTACAAATGTAACATAATGGAGTGGACTATCAGCTGATGATTCATCTGTCAGGCCCTGTTAGTCCATGATTAGTTGAACATGTTGGCCTAAATATGTTGTATTTTCTTATTAACTTAACCGTTCGTCTGCTCTAGGTGCTTCTTTTGTCTACGTTTCTTATGATTTACAACATGCTGCCATCAGCTACAGGAACTGAACAAGAAATTTGTTTTAAATGTATTTACATGATTACAGTAAATGTATATCCTTTGAAAGCAAAACCTGAAGAATCTAGAATAGTTTAAGTTTATTATTTCAGTGCATTGAGAATATACCGGAGAACAAAGAAGGAATATTAACAGTCTTTTCAGCTTAGGTACAAAAAGAGATACAGAAAGGGAAAAAATTGTGACATTTAAAAATGTACATGAATTTTACTGAAAGTTGAAAATATGAACCACCTTCAGAGCGGATCGTTTCTCCGTCTCTAATGGTCGGAGGGTGGCGGACACGCAGCTTAAAGCGTTTTATGAGTCGAGTCGTGGCAGTTTGGCTGCCATCGAAGGAGATGAGACTCTGGTTCACAGGCGCTGGTGGAACAAATCAAAAGTTTGCATCATTTTATAACATAAAACTTTGGATTTACAGCCACAAATAATAAATTAAAGCACACACGTGCATGCTGAGGAACACTGAAGACTTGTGCAGGGGTTTTCTTCTCACTCAGAGCAAATTCACTGCAAACAAAGCAATACACAACAAAGTCATACGGGAGAAAAATTGCGAGTTACCGTATTTTTCAGAGCACCAGAGTATAGGTCGCATTGTCCAATTATTACCAATAGATAGGAAAAAATCCCTAAATAGGTCGCACTGGAGTATAGGTCGCACCTACGTTTAGCTCTGCTGCAAATGTCTGCCACAGGAGCGCACAGCGAGGCTTTTAAGAAGATTAACACTTAAAAACAATTATTTGTTTGATAAAAATTATAGCAAATATATGTCTGAGCTGAACCTTTCCTTAATAAATGAACGTAATTGTGAAATGAGCTGGATTTAAAAATTGTTTCGCCGAAAGTGATAAAAAGCCATATATAGGTCACACCTGAGTATAGGTCGCAGGCCATGAAAAAAAGGTGCGACATTTACTCCAAAAAATACGGTATGCATTCTCCTCACAAAAGGACCTTTTTTTTTTGTTCTGACTTCCAGCAAACTCTCAACCCTCCCCGTACGACTTGTGTCGAGTCTTGTGATCAGGCCGACTACCACATACGAGGCGGTCCGAAATAGACCGCGAGACAGGGCAAGTATTAAAAAAAGGCCCCAAAATGGTCGTCTTTAGTTCAAGATCTGTGCCGTTGTCGTCTTTGGAGCGGTCACTGCTCGTGCGACTTGTGCAAACTGTTTGTAACCCACCTGAGCTCGGAGAAAATCGTCTCCAGGGTCGTCCATTTGTTGCTAAAAGAGGCCGAAGGCAAGGCCTGTGTAAGCACTGTCACACCTGTGCGCTGCGTGTAGCCACAACAAGCCTGGTTGTTTATTGCACAAACACGAGCACTCACGCTGCCACTGTGTTTACCTGTAAACAGTCCAGACATCACAGGGTGGATGGACGCCGGTCGTCCAAACTCCTCTGTGCCTAGTTTTTTCTTTCTTTTCCAACACTTTTGAGGCGCCGCAGCTGCTTGGCTTTGAAGCCGAAACCTTCTCGACAGCTGCAGCGTTTGTCTTTCAGTGGAAGGAGCCGAAACCACGAGTCTCCCATTTTGGTGAGGAGGTGATAATCACAAGACTAAGAACAGATAAACAGGATAATAACGTTCTGGAAAAATGGTTAAAAATACACTGTCAGCCTGTTTATTATAAATACCAGCACCAGCAGCTGTGAAACGATCCCGTTCAACACGATAAACATTTCAAATTGAGAAGCACTTTCTTCTTCTTACTTGTGAAAGCTTCTGAATGTTGCCTTATTCTCAGTGGTGGATGTGTCAAATTAATTTCTCGACGATCTTAGGAGTGAAATACTGATGAAAAATGACAACAGCTAAAAATCTTCTGCAGTTAAGACTCATTCTGACGACTTGAAATTCGTTTTGGATTTTCAACTCGATCTCAAGAAATAATTATCAGAACTAAGTCTGTCTGAGTGGAAAATTGTGCTCTCCCTGAAATTTTCCCTCAGAAAGTTTCCGAGCTTCTTATTGTTTGTGTAAAGTTTGTCACTTCACTTGAACTGTAACCAACACACTAAATGTTTTGTGACAGCAGCTCGACGACGTATGGCTTCCAAAACACACGTCTGCCATGAGACGGCACGCATATCTACATAAAAATAAAAAAAACACGTCCATATACCTTCAGTTCTTCAAAGAAGATACTGGATTTTGCAGTTTGCTTTTTATCTTAAAGGTCCACTGACATGATGTTTGAACTATGCATAAAAGTGTCCTTGGGTGTCCTGAAAGGCGCTTTTAAATAAAATGATGATTATTATTATTATTATAATAAAATTGCTCAATATACTGTATATATATGTTGTATCATTCAACTATGTTCGTTTGTACAAACAAACTTATAAATATATTTAATTTTGATTTTTTAAAAAGTGATTTTAAACTTTGCGCCGTGTTTATTCACGGGAAATCCGATTACACGCGAATGCAACATCTGTGACGTAGTATCGGGCAGAGGGCTCTGGTATGCTTTTACATATTAATGGCGGATAATTTAAAACCAGACGAATTTAGCAATCTAAGTGAAGATTTGAGCTATTTGTCTTCAGTTTGGGAAGCAGCAAGTTAGATGAACAAGAAACAGCGGGTTCTAGTTTAGGTCTGAACCCGTATTTAATTGAGTCTTACCTTTTCAGGAAGCGAGGGGGCTCCGAGAGGGGGGGGCAGCTTTATTTATTCCATTCTAGACGAAGTATTTCTTCTTTTGGGAAAGTGAAAAGGCTCACTTGTTCACTGATGATATTAGAACACCCAAATGCGACACAACGTAACGGCATTTTTCAAGTTAAAAAAAAAGGCGATCTGCAGACAGGCGCAGACTGCCTCTGCCCGATACTACGTCACAGATGTTGCATTCGCGTGTAATCGGATTTCCCGTGAATAAACAAGGCGCGAAGTTTAAATTCACTTTTAAATCAAAATTAAATTGATTTATCATTTTGCTTGTACAAACAAACATAGTTGAATGATACAACATATATATAATATGTTTTGTTGATCCCAGGTTCAAGGACTTAAAATGCAAGTAATGTAGACACTGGTTTGCCTTAGTAGCTGGATGAATGAAGAGGAGTAGATCTTATACATGTGGTTTAAAACAAAGCAGAAAGTGTCTGTAAGGTTCTAAATTTCAGTTCACACTAATTCATACAGTTTATCAAACAGTAAAATGTTTTGAACCACAAAATGAATGTTTGCAATTTACGTTAGTTAGGTGCTGCATTTTCTTTACAAAATTATTTCAGTTTTTAAACACTGTGTGAAAGTAAAAACAAAGGTTGTGACTTAACTAATGAATGAATCCATCTTTATTATAAGTTGCCTTAAAGTGTTTAATCGCGATTAATCGCGATTAATTTTAAAACTGATTTGCGATTAATTAGTAAAAAAAAATTAATCGATCAACACCCCTAATATAAATATATATTGTGCAATTTTATGCATAGTTCAAACATCATGTCAGTGGACCTTTAAGTTCTTGCAGCATAAACAAGGAGTACTAGAAAAAGTGAATAAAACTAAACATATTTTTGGATCATCCGATGGCGACAGACATGGTACTCGTGGCAGCTACATCACTGGTACAGTCTTGCAACAGTTCTCTGCTACACAAAGCTCATTGTTCGGCTGTTGTTGCTGCTGCTGCTGCGTGAACTCTGCGGTTTCCTCAAGGATTTGCCCCGGGATGTGGAAGTCAGCTGTTGAGTTCTGCTCAGCAGCTGATTCCTGAAGACCTTCAGTTTCTGGCTCCTCTGGGCTGGCTCTGCTGCGAGAGCTGCAGGGCTCCAGATTGCATCCAGTGCCCTGAAGGAACTGTAAGAAGTTCTCCTCGATGGAGGCCTCGCGGCTGGCCAGCTGCTCCCCGTCACCGGGCCTGGCCCTCTTGAAAAGGCAGGCCAGGTGTCGGGCCAGCTCCTCTCGTATTTGCCGGTTCAGGCAGCCGTAGAAGAAGGGGTTGGAGGTGAAGCAAAAATAGCCGATCCAGGTCACCACGTTCTCCAGCTGGGCCAGTGAGGCCGGAGAGGTGGACATGACCGCCGAGTAGAGATGGAATGAGAAATACGGCAGCCAGCAGCAGAAGAACTGGCCGCCCACTGCCACCAGCACCACCGCTGCCTTCCCACCAGTGAAGATCCTTTGAGGCGTTGAGCGTGCTGCCACGGTGGAGTGGCTGCTGATGGAGTCGGAGCGTTGCCGTGGCGTGTCCATCCAGGTGGGGTTGGAGCCATCGCGCATGGCTGCTACTCGGGCCACCTTGAACATGTTGCAGTAGACCACCAGAATGATCAGCACCGGGCACAGGAAGTAGATTATTGAGAAGAAGACCATGAAAAGCAGGCGAGTGGTCCTGCCTCCTGTCCAGTGAAGCGAGCATTGTCTCTGACCGCGAGTGAGGACTTCCGGAGCGCCCAGACTCGGGGTCCCCTGTAGCAGCCAACCTAGCAGAGGCAGTACAGACATAACAACAGCTTTAATCCATATTGCCACCAACACCGTCACCACCACCCCCACTGTCATCTTCACCTCGTGCCGCATGGGATAGACAATGTAGTAGTAGCGCTCCACGTTGATGGCGCAAATGGTGAGGATGGCAGCGCTCACGAGACAAACGCTCAAGCAGAGGTAGCTTCGACACAGCGCCTCGTTCACCAGGACCCAGTCTGACAGCATCCCCAGGGGCATGACCAGCAGCGCCGCCAGCAGGTCCACCAGACACAGGTGGAGCACAAAGGCAAACTTGCGTAGCTGGGGCGTTTTAGTGATGACGACCATCACGGCTAGGTTTCCCACCACTGCCAGAACGTCCATGACGAGCATGATGCACAGCCCCAAGGTCTGGTTCAGCTCCACCTCGCGCTGAGAGTGTCTGGCGGACTCGGTCACGTTGGAGATAGTCGACTGCTGTGAGGCTGCAGAAGTTGAGAGAGACCTGTTGTGCCAGGTGGCAGAGTGCTCCATGAGAGGATGGGACACGGGGGAGAGAGTTCGCTGAATTTCACGGGTCCATCGCCCATCCTCCCCGTTGTAGGGCGTCAAGCTCAGCCGGCGGTGTCCGTCATAATAACTGGAGGAGCAGAGACCCTGACCCCTGCAGACCGCAGGACGGGGTTCTGCTGACGGCCACTCGTGTTCTCCCAGTCGCTGATTATCTTCTCTTTCTGTTTCGCTTTTCAGCTGCAAGGTCTGAAAGAAAAACAACGGTATGGTTCAGTCATCTACCGAACACAAGAGACCTTTGTGCTGAAGGAACTCCTGTCTCGTAAGTACATTTTATTTTATTATTAACCTTTATTTAATCCGGCAAATTCCACTGAGATCACAGATCTCTTTTGCAAGGGAGGCCTGGGCCTGAATCAGCCTAACATGCATGTTTTTTTATCTGTGGGAGGAAACCGGAGTACCCGGAAAAAACACACACGCAAGCACGAGAAGAACATATGCAAACTCCACACAGAAAGACCGCAGTTTAGTTGCTGTAAAAGTTTACATTTTTATCCAGTGTCGTTTTAATTTGCTATATTGGAGTTTTATTTGGCTTAAAAAAATTTTTAATTTTTTTAATTCATTTTATAAAAATACACAACAATAATACAGTACATACAATAGAAGAAAATAAAAGACAAAGACATATATAAAACAAAAGGTGGCAGAAGAAGAAAAAAATCTTATTTTATCTGCCCTCTTACATTCCAATAAACAATTCATACAACCAACTCATTTGATTTCCAAGATAAAGAACCTAATTTTTAATTTTTTACCTTCTGTATCTCATACAATTTCTAAATTCCAACACATTTAAATATATGTTTTACCCGTTTATTATCTGATTCCAATTCATTTCATTCCATAACCCAATTCCTTGAACTTTGGGAGATCTTCCCCTTGAACTAGTCCTAAAATGAACGTATAAGTGACACACGTTCTTGTCCAGATGCGTGCTCAATAATCCAGGAAGCAGTTTGTCCTGGACGAGTTCTTCTTTGTTGAAACGGGTTCTTCATTTCAGCAGAACTCGTCCAGAGAACGTCACTCAACCTTGTTAGACATCCATTCTTGTGCTGATCACGTTGAATGTACGTACACCTCTGTGAGCCAATAAATTATAACTTTTTATTATTATTATACCTTTATTTTACCAGGAAGAGATCCATTGAGATCATCAATATCTTTTACAAGGATGTCCTGGAAAAAACAACAACAACAACCTTGTTTGCTCATGCAGATAAAAATAAGTTAGTGCAACTAACTCAAATTTGTGAACCTGAAACCTTAAAAAAAAAAAAAAGGTGTTACTTTAACATTCATGCAAACTTTACAAACACTTCGTAGCATTTAAGTTGGAAAAACAGTTTTCCTGCAAACACACAGCTGTGTGTTGCTTCAAACCATTTGCTGTCAGAAGCATCACTCTGGGTGCAGTCTGCTCTTCCTTGCAGTCATCATTTATTATATATTTGGCATCTGCATGCTCAGATGTGTGTTTTCAGGGCAGCCAGCACCCTAGGGAAGAGCTAAAAAGCAAGGCCGGACCATATGTTCCCATTAAGCGGGCGAAGAAGCAAATAATAATGTGCAAATAAACTGCAAAACTCAGCATTTACAGAGAGCTCTGTGCTGTTGTTAATGAAGGGAGGAAAAGATCGATGAACCCGCTGTTCACATTCACATAACCCCTGACACAGTTTCCTATCGTTAAGAGGGATAAAAAATATATAATATTTAAAAAAAGCACATTTATCATATTTACAGCCATCTCGTTGAAAAAAGTCACTCCGTACAAGAAGTTCTCGTTCATGATGTGAAACGAGTGCATGTGCTGGTGGATCACGATTGTTTGCCAGTGCTTACTGTCACAACCTCACCTGGATGCAACCCCACACAATGCCAGAGCTGAGGAACGAGCACCAAAGTGTCATTTCCATTCGCTGCACACCTGCAGGTGCAAGTTGCCACTTCCTAACTGCGACCGCCTGCAAAGGCTCTTCATCCTTCCCTCCCACGTAACGTGTTCCTCAGGCTCAGCGACCGCGTCACCTGAGAGGTCGTCTTTTCTGAATAGGTCAAAAGGTCACAGTCGCCCTAATTGAACGACTTGTGAACAACTCCGAGGCCGAGAAGGAAGCGCCTCTGGGATTTTTGACTCCAGAGAACACCGTTTTAAAAGGAATCATCGTCACATTGCCCCCAATGAAACATTCAAGAGGTTTACAGGGAGTCCTCGACTTGCGAATGAGTTACAGACCTAAGGACCGCTCGTAACCCGATTTTGACGTAAGTCGGAACCCATAGCACGTGCGTTCGTAAGTCCGGATTTTCGTTCGTAAGTTGGAAAATGTATGCTAGCGCTGCGCCAAACGCCCGTTTTTCAACACAAACGTACATACTGGTTCATGAACATGCACAGAACTTTGTTTACAAATGGTTAGCTAACACACTTTCATCTAAAAACACATAAAAACACATACCAGTGCTGTATTTAATGTACAACTGTACTGTTTGTAAGTCCGTTCGTAAGTCCGAGTTGCCGTAAGTCGAGGACTCCCTGTATTTGACAAAAGTCTATTTAAAAGTCAAATTCTAAACGAAACGGTTCATTTTATTTTGTCCAAATGGCACAAACAAAACTATTTATGGAGGGAATGGAAAGACTCCTCGCAGTTTATTAGTGAATGTAATCGAATCAGTGCGAGCAGTGCAGTTTAAGTTCTAACTCGGGGTTTGCAAGCTGATAAAATTGATGCAGAGCTACAATATAAGGTTGTGTGGACTCGGAGTGTCTCGGACTGCTGACTAGGAACCGTATGACCCTATCATATGCACATGACACTCTGTTTATTGAGAGGAGAAAAGTAGTCTGTTGTTTCTGCACAGCCCTTTGACTTCTCTGCATCAACACGCAGGAGGACACCCGGACGTGAAACAAAGTGTCTGATTTTGTCTTTTCACGTGAAAACAGAGATAAGACACGGTCTGATGAGTCACACTCCCCCATCATCGCACCTTCCCACCCACGCACTCCGGTGTTAAAGCAGGTATGGCTGTGAATGATGAAGTGATGAAAAGTCGGTGACATACCTCACTGTGGCGAGGGCTGCTTCATCCAGGGGAGCCTCACAGTCTGCTGAGGGACCTGTTTCACACACACACACACACAGATGCACACACCACGTCACAGAGGGGGAGGTGGGGGGTGAAGAGGAGAGTCCTGTGTCTCCTCCTCACCTGGCCCATTGCATCTTGTCTGGATCAGTCGTGCAGCGCACACCTCTCAGCTCGTTCTCTTCCATCCAGATGGGTGAGGCAAAGATGGAGCAGAAACTAAACAGGAGGAGGGGCCCCTGTCTTCCAGTGTGCAGTGCACAAATGGGTGGACACACTCCTCCTCCCCCCCTCCTCCTCCTCCTCCTCCCCCGGTCCACCTCACATGCACAGACTCTTGCACTTGCTGGGAGGAACTGCAGAGCTGCATGGGGCAGACAGGCAGCTGGTGGGAAGAAGGCAGGTCCCCCCTGGCTCTCCACCGGGTCTTAGTGCCTCGTTGCAAGCTGATCCTTCTGCAGGTCACATCAGGTCCAGGAAGGCGAGTGTGCAACAATCACTTTTTAGCTCGAGGATGGACGTTTGTCTCGTTCTGTGCCTCCTGCTGCTCATTTGCAACCCTCCCCACAACAATATCTGCTCAATCCAGCGAAAGCCTTCTCACGAGACCGCCCGGATTATTGATTTGTACAGAAGTAACTAATCCTGGTGGGTCATATTTGGGAGCTGAGAATAACATTTACTTGAACACCCCCCCCCCCCACACACACACACACACACACACACACAGTATCTGTATTGCAAGTCAGAAAGTTTAGTTTGCTTTATTTTATTTTATTTTATTTATTCATTTTATATTCAATATAAAAATACTTATACAATATGAAAAGAATTTTTTTTTAGAAAAAAAGAAAAACGAACATAAAATGAAAGGAGGCAGTGAGAAGAAAAAATCTTATTTTAATTGCCCCTTTTTTTCTCTCCAAATAATCAAGCAAATCA
>JBBPBX010053237.1:0-23917 GCA_038048925.1 Garcialebias charrua | reverse complement strand
AAAAGAAAATTGTGACTATGTGACTCAGAGAGGCAGCTAGATGGATCGAGCCTTCATCCACAGTAATTAAGACATTGCTCCAGTCTGTTGTAAAGAATCAACTGAGCTGAAAAGCAAAGCTCTCGATTTACTGGTCTGTCTACGTTCCATCCCTCCTCTATGGTTATGAGGTGTGGATCATGACCTTTCATTATGCATGAGACACACGGCGCAAAGCTCCTGGGAAACCCCTCCCCCATTCGCTTATGGCGATGGAACAATAGCATACAGGTCTCTCTTGTAAATGAGTCCTCGAGGCTCAATGGGATTAACCTGCCTAAATAAAGGTTGAATGAATACAGCCTCATCTCAGTTTCTTCTCATGTAAGTACATTTTATGTTCAGGTGGGCACCGTTGCTTACCTCCACCTGTGAAATACAGGTCGGCTTGTTGGTACCCAACTCCCAGTACTTCACATGTATGTTCTAAAACCATGTGATGGTTTTAGAATTGCGCTGCTCGGGGTGGCTGCATGTTGGAGTAGCTCTGTTACATTCATTCTGAGATTTTGCTTTTGTAAACTTTAATTCCTCTTTTGCTGGATGTAAATCACATTTTTGGATGATTGTTTCCCCTGGTACCGGAAGCTGTGCAGCAGGAAGGGATTTTACTTAAAACTTTTTTAGTTTTAGACATTTGTTATGATGCGTAACCATAACAACAAGGCATTTTTTTTTACAACCAGGAGCAGCTAATTTAACATCTCAAAAGCTCAAATAATATCTCAGCTACAGTCCCAAATCTCAAACGAGTTGAAAAGGAGGTGCCATAGATGCATTCCCGTCTCCTTGCTGGCTGTGCTCGAGTGCCTGACCACTGAGATCCTGGAACTAGCATGAAACACGGCTTGTGACAGCAGGACCGGGATCGCCCCCAGGCACCTGTGGCCAGCTGTCCGCAGCAATGAGGAGCTCGGCAGGTTGCTGGGAGGAGTGGCCATCCCTCTGGGAGGAGTTCTGCCCAGGATTCGGGCGGTCCTGCTGCCCAAGAGGATCGGGAGGCCAACTGAATCTGGATTGACGGATCGGATGGCTACTGTGGTCAGTTTTTTTGGATCTGCTGTGGGACAGACCTTTACACGAGATCCTTCCTGCCTATAGCCATCAGAATCTATAACATCTTTTAATGTAACAAGTATAATGAGTTACAACACTATTTAACTTCCCTTTGGGATATTAATAAAGTATTTCTGAATTTGAATTCAGCCACTGCAGAGCTGTGTACAGTGCCAGAATAGGTTTCTTCCTGCCAGAGTCCCCACTTTGTCCATGCATCCTCCGTTTGACCTTCACAATTCTGACACAGAGAGAGCACCACACTTTCTGGCAGACTGCTTCCTCCGTGAACAATGTCTGTGCTCTAGGAGTTTTTTGCCATTTGACTGTCTTTATGTTGGTCTGGAAAAGTCATACATATGGACAAACTTTCTGATGGCCTCAGCTAACTGCTCCTCAAAACTTTCCATACAATCACACAATACTTTTGTACTGTATGCTGAAGAGGGTGAAAGCTCGAGCCTTATGCGGACAACACAAGGCTGAGGGGGAAAAAAGTTTTTTTGAGAGCAGATTTCTCAGGTTTGGATAGACCATGCAGATGCCTTTAGAGCTAAGGTGAGGAGTTAAGAGTAGAGCTGCTGCTCCTCTACATTGAAAGGAGTCATCTGAGGTGTTTGGGTCTATGATTAAAGTCCATGACCCACCATGTTTTCAAATTGCATCGCCATTAATATTTATTAGTTTATTTAAAAATAATACAGGAGCGTTTATTTATATTGTAGAGAAATAATGCAAAATGTGTTATTTCATGATTTATAGCAGATTTTAGCAGAAGCTCCGGGAAGATCTGCCCCTCTCCAAATATGGGCATTCACATCACTAAAGATTCCGCCTTGGAGTTACAGGCGGAGTTTTAATAAGCCTTCATCAACTTCCATGACCGCTGCTCTAAGAGAGGAAAAAAAAAGAGAAGCGGTTGCTCACTGATGTCTGTCATATTCTGAGCAGCATCCACGTAGACATACTAGTTTAATTCGCTTGATCGCGACAAATTCATTCATTTCCGCATCGCCTTTTTATTCTCTCCCCTGACCAGACAGGTCGGGAGTAGAAAGGCAGCCGCAGCGCGGAGCTCTGTCGGTCTGGATGTACCATCGCGCGCGGGCTTCCCCGTGCTCTCTGTGCTTCCCCGTGCTCCAGCAACAAGGCTGGACAGAACCGAGCCCCAGCACGAACTTCAAAGCTGACCCGCAGCGGAACGGGGAGCCAGGGAGAAGCCGCGCGGCTCGCTCCTCTCTGGGCAGAGGAGAGGAGAGCAGCCAGCAACAGTCGCAGCGGTGTTATATCTTATTAAAAAGGTCTATAAAATAAATAATAAATAAAAGCAGACCACTGGTCCAGTTGTACACAAAAATGCACCAGGAAATATGCAGTTTTACTCTCACTCTCATAAACCTCCATGGAAACTCACTCCTACCTTCTGCCTTGCTTTCTGGGTGGAGATCAATGTAACGAAAGGCATGACCCTTCGGGACTTTTCGGCCAGGTTTCCGGATTCATTCGGGAGTGGGTTTTTTTTTTTTTTTTTTTTAACCCTCGCCTGGCCCAAATGCAAAAATGAAAATAAAATTCATAAAATACTACAGTAATTCTCCAATATGGTGAATTGTTACAATATGGTGGGTGTTGTCCTTTAAGACGTCCTCCTTAGTGCCTTCCTCTGGAAAAATTACTGGCACATCCCACTGGAAGGCGTCCTCTAGGAATACTCATAACTCTCGAGAGATAATACATTCTGTCTGGTCTGGGAACATCTTGGGTTCCCCCTAGAGGAGTGGGAGAGTGTTGCTGAAGAGAGGAACATCTGGGTTTCCCTCCTGGAATTCCTGCCTCCAAGACCCAACCACAAATACTGTAAGTTGCAAAAAATGGATGGATACATCAGGTGAATTTGAAGAGACTCTAAAACTTACAATCATGTTACAAATGTTAATTGGCACAAACTTCATTAAAATAAATGTTTATTTGAGGACATGATGACAAATATGGATTGATCTCGATTACTTGAAATTTAGCTTATTATTGAATTTAAATCTATAGAGACTGCGGTAACTTGGTGTTCACTGCAGCGGTCGTGTAATCCTGAGGTTGCAGATTCGAACCCAGGTTATGTCAGGAATGGCATCCAGCATAAAACAATTGCCAAATCCTTCATGCAAGTTTGCTCGCTGTGGCAACCCCTGAAGAAGGGAAAAGCTGAAAGAAACATACCATATTTTCCGATCTACAAGTCTCACCTCTCTAAGTCGCATTGTCCAATTATTGGCAATAAATTGGAAAAATCCATAAACATGTCGCACCTCTATTTAAGTCAGAGTCAGTCAGAGAGTCCTTATTGTCATTTGCACCGCATGTAGTACATGTGATGAAATGAGATTATGTACACAGGGTCCCAGTTACATCCAACAACAAAATGTAAGAGAAAAACAGTAATAACATCTAGGATATGAACTAAGAAAAACATCCAACTAGAAATACACTAAGCCCTAGAGTAATAGAAAAACGTCATTACAAACAGCAGCACGAACATGAGTCTTTATGAGCAGATGGTCACAGATGAACACAGCAACAAGAAAACAGATCAGCATCAGCATGATGTGATATTTCACAGTGATTATTCTTATTATTTATTTATTCATGAGTCTAACAGCCTCAGGGTAGAAGCTGTTCCTCAGTCTAGTGGTTCTACATTTGATGCTCCTCAACCTCCGTCCTGAGGGGAGTGGGGCAAAGAGTGTGTGTGCTGGGTGAGTGGGGTCTTTCATGATGCAGGTGGCTTTTTTCCTGCATCTCGAAGTGTAAATGTCTGTGATGGTGGGGAGACTGACTCCAACATCTTCTGTGCAGCCTTCACCACTCTCTGCAAAGCTTTTCTTTCTGCAGCTGTGCAGCCTCCATGCCACACGTTGATGCTGGAGCACAGGATGCTCTCCACTGCACACCTGTAGAAGGAGGTGAGGACTGGGCTACTCAGACCAGCTCGTCTCAGCCGTCTGAGGAAGTAGAGTCTCTGATGACCTTTCTTGATCAGGCTGGTGGTGTTGTTGGTCCAGCTGAGATTATCATTCAAGTGTACCCCCAAGTACTTGTAGCTGGAGACCACTTCCACCACTGATCCACCTATGTTCAGTGGGGTGTGTGTTTGTTTGTTCCTTCTGAAGTCCACAATCATCTCCTTTGTCTTCTTCACATTCATGTGAAGGTTATTCTCTTTGCACCAGCTCTCCAGCTGTCGCACCTACGTCACCGCTGACGTAACGCGTCACCGCAGACAACCCGGAAATGTGGTCAGAGTGTTTTGCTATGCTGCAAATGTCTGCCACAGGAGCGCACAGCAAGGCTTTAAGAAGATTAACACTTAAAAACAATTATTTGTTTGCTAAAAATTATAGCAAATATGTGTCTGAGCTGAACTTTTCCTTAATAAATGAACGTAATTGTGAAATGAGCTGGATTAAAAAATTTGTTTCGCTACGTCTGATGAAACAATACGTGTGCGCGCAGCGGGCGGAAACCCTGCATTTCGTTAAAATTTAATTTGATTTTTGATTTGATTTATTTATTCATTCATTTTATGATTAAAATACAAATATGTATTATTTTTGATTATACATAATCAAAAATAATACTATTTTTATAGTATTTTTTATACTATTTTTTATACTATTTTTTAATAATACTAAATAATAGGTGTTTATTTAACAAGATAAACACCTAAAAAAAACACATTTGTTAGCTGACATTATAGTAAAAGTGTGTCTCAGTTTAACTTTTCTTAGTAAATTATTAAAATGGTCAAATCAGCTGAATTTAAATATCAGGGCATGAAAATTATGCAAAAAGGTGTGACTTATAGACAGAAAAATACGGTACTTAGTTTTAGTTAATTTAAATCTTTGTAAGAATGACCGATATATTATGAACTCATTGAATAATAGTATTTAAGATTAAATGTATTGCTTACAGACAATTTTGTGGTTTGTGTTTGGTTTGTGGAAGAACGTTCTAATAAAGATAAATACTGTATGTATTTTGTTGTTTTATGAATTAAAAAAAGGCCGGTTGTACATGATTTTTTATTTTTCCAGTCAACAATTAAGAGTACTGTATTTTGCTTTATAATTTTGGACTGACTGTTGATACTCGTACAGTGAAATTAGTAAAATAAAAAAAATAAAAATAAAATTTTATTTAAAAAAAAAACATCTTGTGCACTGTTATACATACCGGTACATTAGTTAATTTCAAGAAAAAAACTTACACTCAGAACTTAAGTTTTACAAAACTTTTGTGTCTAGAAAAAAAGATTCATACACTTAATAAAATTCTTAAAACTAATAAATTGTATCTCTGCATAAGTAACTATGTTTTGTGGCTAGTAGGTGGAACCAAATAAGACGGCATTTTAATCCTATAAATAATATGTTTAAAATGAACACAGATCAAAGTAATGATGGAAAAAAAATTACAAGCATAAACCAACCAACCAACCAACAAAAAAACAAAAAAAAAACAAAAACAAAAACACTACAGTACATGATGTCTCAGAAACGTTACAGATTATGCCCTGATGCATGCTCAATGTTACAGATTATGGTCCAAAATTTAAATAATGAAATCATAAACATCTACCATATTGATAAACATTTATGCAATATTCATTCAGTCTACTAGTATTTTAAAAGAGTGCAATGAAGCAAAACAATCTTAGCTAAGTGTTGGTTTTTAAAGGCTGAGTAGGTAAATCCTCATAAAAGTTCCCTTCTAAACTTTATTTCCTGGAGGAACCAACAGAAATTACAACATTAAGGAGCAGAAATTGAAGAATAAACCCAATAAAACTGGTTTTCATGACATCTACCACATTTTTTCAAATTACTGAAGAAGCTGGTTGATAAGCTCCAACAGGATAAATGCCATTTCGATGAGCTGTCGACTAAATGTGCCTCATATTGCATCTAATAAAGGCTTTGAAATTACAACCATGCCCATGAGCAAGGCAATCAATGTCAGAGCAACTGTTTGGTGGTTCACAGCAGACACCAAGCTCACACATTTACTCCACGGAGGTGTCAGATTTATCAGGAACAGTGATTTGGCCAAAACCACAAGCCATCATGTCCTCTGCTGACATACAGTTATTATCATTATTTATTTTAGCAAATTTACATTTGGATCAACTGTAAAGCACATTTAAAGGTTCAGTCTGCAGTTTCTGTAGAACATCAGCACTTAGAAAAAATTTCAACAAGCAAAGCATTCTGATCCCTCCCCCTCAGAGCCATATATGGCTCTGCCCCCTTGTGGTCTGTTAAAATTCAAATTCAAGCTCTGTTTTTATTGGCTGATTCAAATTCAAGCTCGGTTTTTATTGGCTGGTTACAAACTTTGTTTTTATTGGATGGAAAATGGCGGGTCACTTTTTCTTTTTAGAAATGCTTATTTACCACCTGGAGAAGCAAGGGGACAATATTTTTTTTAAGTTTTTTTCAGAGATTACCTCTCTAACATCAATCTAGTGACAGAGTGAAGAAATATGTTAAAAATATATTGTTAGAAAAGTTACATATAGTAGCTTTAAAGGAGAAATGAAAAGTGTTTTTAATCTAATAGTAGTCTAATGAAAAGCATAAAATAAGCTTGTTGAGAAATTTTCACAAGTCAAAAATTTCATTCTAACTCAAATTTAGCATTTGCAAAGTGAAAAAAAAATCTCATCCGGTGTTTTTGACACCCCTCCACCCGCCTTCTCTCACTCCCAGGTATGACGTAGGTCAGGCCACGGTTGTCCCTCATACAGTATTGTGTAGCTTCATTTATATTGTAAACAAAAAAACATTTCATCACATCAAACTGACAATTAAGTTACATTTGGTCATAATTACCTCAACACCTTTTTTACATTGCTGATTTGTAAAAAAAAAAAAAAAAAACAATTTGATACTTAGATCCTCCTAAAATGAGCAGTTCCAGAGATATGTACGGGTGAGCGCTTGGTGTTATTTACGTGCTAAAATAAGCTGATTTGTAATCATTTATTAACAAAAATTAAACTGAGACACACTCTTAAAAAAAGTCGGCTAACAAATATTTTTTTAGGCGTTTCTGTAGTTAAATTTTAATGAAAGTCAGCTCGTGCTGAACAGCGGAAATGCTGTATACGGGTGCGCGCTCGGTGTTATTTACCGGTACGTGTCAAAATAAGCTGATTTGTAATCATTTATTAACAAAAATTAAACTGAGACACACTTAAAAAAAGTCAGCTAACAAATATTTTTTAGGCGTTTCTGTAGTTAAATTTTAATGAAAGTCAGGGAATCAATTCTTACCATTCCACGTTGCAAACTCTGTCATTGGGCTCGTCAGAATTCTGAGATCCAGCTGTCGGTTCAGGTTCAAACTGATATGGTTGTAAATCCATTACCCACACTAGGTGTTCATGCATTTCTTCGGATTCAAAAAAGTCTTCTGCTTCCATTTTAAATGACGGGTTTGTAGCTTCAGTGTTATTTAGAAAGTAGCGCAGAGGACAAATATGCGTCATTTCCTTCAAATATGTGTCATTTCCTTCCTGACCTCCAGAATTTAATACACATTGGAATTTTGCTGGAAAAACGTTAAAAAAAATCTTTAAGCTACTGACTTGAAAAAAGCATACAAAGTATGTTTATGGGTGTTGTTTACTAAATGACATTCTCGTTATACAGATTTTTTTAAATTTGATTTCATTTCTCCTTTAAACAATAGGAGTAAGAGAAGGCCTTTTTTCCAAGTTCAGTCCACACTGACGGAACACTGCAGGTGATCATGTCCTGAGAGCGCACGCTGTAGCTGCACTCACGCAGAGACATGTGGAGGAGATGAGGGCAGCAGACCAAGAAGTGATTTAAAGGTCCACCGACATGATTTTTTTACTATTCATAAAATTGCTCAATATATATATATTTTTATATAATATATATATTTAGCAATTTTATTATTTTTATTTATATTTTATATTAAATATATTATTTTATCATTTAAATATGTTCCTTTATGCAAACAAAATGATAAATCACTTTAATTTTGCTTTAAAAGTGATTTTGAACTTCAAGCCGTGTTTAATCATGGGAAATCTGATTACACCCGAACGCACCATCTGTGATGTCACACCGGGCAGAGCTCTGGGCTTGTCACAGTGCGCAGGTATGAGCAGCTCGACATGAAGGTAAGTCTGATACAGCATCAGACCTAAATTAGATCCTGTTGTTTCTTGTTCCATCACCCAAACTATTTTCTGCTTCCCAAAATGAAGACAAATAGCTCAAATCTTCACATAGATTGCTAAATTCGTCGGGTTTTAAATGGTCCGCTATTAAAGAGACCAGAGCCCTCTGCCCAGTGTTACATCACAGATGGTGCGTTCGTGTGTAATTGGATTTCCCATGATTAAACACGGCTTGAAGTTCAAAATCACTTTTAAAGCAAAATTAAAGTGATTTAGCATTTTGTTTGCAAAAATGAACATATTTAAATGATAAAAGATATATATTTTGAGCAATTTTATAAAAATTAAAAAATCATGTCAGTGGGTCTTTAAAGATGAAAATGTACCAGTGGAAGACTCTGCTTGAGGATAATGATGTCCAATCTGTTCTGGCAGCCGAAGGAGGCAGTTGCTTTTGTCCTTTCCTACCCCCCCTGCGTGGCTTCTTGTCTTGTCTGCAGCTTCTCAGGAAGCACCTCGAACGAAGATTAAGATGGATTGGGTGGTATGGGCAATCAATTCTACTGAAAGATTTCAACAAAAGGCAAGGCACGGGGGAGCCGGCCCATCCCCGCAGACAAACCGGGAGGATACACCATGGATTCCGATGGAATGGTGAGAGTCTCGCTCTCTGTGCTGTGCTTTGAGGGGATGTGAAGAATCTGGATTAAATTGGATTTACAATGGCAACGCTTTGCTTTTTGGCATTTTGTGGAGCACTGGCTTATCGGCAAATGAGGGAGATTCAGCAGGACCTAATGCTGGAGCACCCGAAGTCTGATCTGCGCCGTGACCTCGGAAATCAGCTGTTTACAAGCTAATCCGGAAGGTGAACACGATCTCTGAGGATCGCAGATCATCCGCACGGATTGGGACTCTGGACGCTGTACTGGTCAACATCTAAGGGCCACAGCTTGGATCAGTGGAAAAAGTCCCGAATTGGATCATATTTGAATCAGAGTTACCCAGCAGGACTCAAGGCTGCAGAAAATTATACTGTGTGCCTGAAGTGAAAAATATTTGTCATCCTTATCTGACTTACCCTAAACAGCCTTGGAAAAGGCTGGATATCAAATTTCTCCTGAGACGTGTTTACTTAGGACAAACAGCTGCACCTATTGCTACACCCCCCTCCCCCCCAGATAACTTTTCTATGAGCGTTATCGGAGGCCGGCTGGTTACATCTCAGAACTGTTGCTATCTGGAATGTCTCATGGACAGAAATCTCACTGCCTCAATCTCAAAATGCAACATGTGATTGTCTTAACTGTGCTTCTGGTAGAGTTTTTTGATGTCTCATATGGTGTCCTGAAAGACAAAATGTGATATATCTTTTTTTATACCAACGCTGTGACCCTCATGGTTCTTTCCTTGTTTTCACACCTTTGACCTATATCCCGATACGGATGGGAGAGGCCGCGCTGAAGAACATAATGTGATATGATGTCTCATATGGTCTGATAGCAGCAGCTTCACACACTAGTCCCCTTCAGGATGACTGTGCGTACATATTGACACTGTACTGGTGCAAACTTGTGCAATGTTAATAAAAGTACTCTGACTGACAATTAACCAGTGAATACAGGGTGCAGTGGTGGGTACGATAATCACAGCCAGTTATGAATCTTAGAGCACCATGATAGACAACATCCAACATCCGCAGGGTACTTGTAGGTGCATTCATTAATAATAATAATAATAATAAACTTTATTTGTATAGCACCTTCCACAATGCCTTGCATTGACCAAGGTGCTTAACAGGATAAAAAGAAGAATAAACGGGAACAATAGATCAATGAAAATAGAATAAGAAACCACAGCGATAAAAGAAGGCAATGGAAATAAAAAATGCTACATACTAAAATAACACAAGTAATAAAAGTTACACACAGAAAGCTTTTTTGAACAAGTGAAATAAAAATGCAATTGAAATAAAGATGCTACATACTAAAATACAAAATAATAAAAGTTACACACTGAAAGCTTTTTTGAACAAGTGGGTCTTCAGTTTGGTTTTGAACAGAGTCAGATCAGAGGTGGCACGCAGCTCAAGGGGGAGGCTGTTCCAGGCTTTTGGGCCGGCAACAGAAAATGACCGGTCTCCCCATTGCTTGTACCTCGAGCGAGGCACCTCCAGCAGGTGTTGACTGGCAGATCGTAGGTCCCTGCCAGGCTGATGGACTTTCAGAAGTTCTGAGATGTAGAGGGGAGCAAGTCCATTCAGAGCTTTGAAAACAAACAACAGCAACTTGAACTGTATCCTGAACTGAACTGGGAGCCAGTGTAGAGAGGACAGGACAGGAGTGATGTGTTCATATTTTCGTGTGTTGGTCAAAAAGCGCGCGGCAGAGTTCTGTACAAGCTGTAAACGGGAGATGGAGGATTGATTAATGCCAAGATACAAAGCATTACAATAGTCAAGTCTGGAGGTCACAAAGGCATGGATGGCCTTCTCCAGATCACCACGACTAAGAAATGACTTGACTTTGGAGAGCAGACGGAGTTGGAAAAAGCTGGTCTTGACAACAGAACTGATCTGTTTATCAAACTTTAAATTGGAGTCAAACTGCACTCCAAGATTTCTGACCACCGAGTTGAAGTGGGGGAGGGGAAAACCAACACTGGGACTGGGAAGGATGTTGCTGGTGTCATCAGGTGCACCAAACAAAATGCATTCAGTTTTATCTGTGTTTAGGTGGAGGAAGTTTTGAGAGAGCCAGTGCTTAATGTCATTTAAGCAGTTGACAAGAGTGTTTGAACTGAGTGAGGGGTTGGGAGTGACTGGCAGATAGATTTGTAAATCGTCTGCATACATGTGAAAAGACAGGTTATGACGTGTGATGATTGATCCTAATGGCAGCATGTAAAGAGAGAAGAGGACTGGCCCTAGAATAGATCCCTGTGGTACGCCGGAGGTCAGAGGGGTTGATGAAGAGGAGGACAGATCGCCTATCATGACAGAGAAAGTTCTCCCAGACAGGTAAGATTTGAACCACTCAAGCACAGCTCCCTGGAGGCCAACCTGCTGAGACAAGCGGTTGATTAGTACCTGATGGTCGACGGTGTCAAAAGCTGCTGAGAGGTCTAACATCACCAGCAGAGCAGGGTTTTTTGCATCCAGAGACAGAAGAATGTCATTCTGTACTTTGAGCAGTGCAGATTCAGTGCTGTGACGAGCTCGAAAACCTGACTGAAATTTTTCAAACAGGTTGTTGAGTTCTAGAAAAGATTGAAGTTGAATAAAAACAATCTTTTCTAGGACCTTTGATAGAAATGACAGATGGGAAACTGGCCTGAAATTAGAGAGAGCTGTAGGATCTAGGCCTGGTTTTTTTAGAAGAGGCCTGACCACAGCATGTTTGAAAGCAGATGGCACATAACCTGAAGTTAGACAGCTGTTGATAAATGACAAAACAGAAGGACCAATTACATCAAAGCATTGTTTGAACATTTTAGAGGGAATGATGTCCAGAGAACAGTTTGTTGGTTTCATCTGCTGAACCACCTTGGTGAGTTGAGGCAGTGAGACGAGATCAAACTGGTCAAAAACAGCAGTGGTTATTGTAGAGGTACATGACAGGATGGTGTTGGATGAACTGACAATGTTCTGTCTGATAGAGTCTATTTTGTTGACAAAATAGCTCTGAAAGTCATCACAGGTAGACTGTGTGGCAGTTTTCAGAACATCGACAGATGGATTGATGACAGACTGGAGTGTGCTGAAAAGCGTCCTCGGCCGGTTGGAGCTGGTGGAGATTAAGTTGGAGAGGTACTGTGACTTGGCCTGTTTCACAGCGTTATCATACTCACAGAGACAGTCTCTCAGTATTCCCTGAGATACATGAAGCCGGTCACGCTTCCATTTTCGCTCTGCTTGTCTGCAACGTTGTCGAAGAGCTCGCGTCGTTTCGTTGAGCCATGGTGATGGTCTGTTTTTTGAAGATGCCTGTTTGAGAGGAGCGATGGAGTCCAAGATCGTTGTGCAGGTGTGATGGAAGGAGCTGATGAAGTCCTCAGGATGTAGAGATGGGTTCAGGCTGACAGCAGAGCAAAATTCAGTGCTCTTAAAGGCATCAGTAAACTCATTTGGAGTTAATGGGTTGATGGAGCGGCAGAAACGTGCTGGGAGAATAGCCTTTGGTGCAGGAGTGGTGAAAAATTCAAATAATATGGGAAAATGGTCTGAGATACAGGTGTCCAGGATCTCCACAGCAGGTATTTGAAGGCCGTGGGAGATAATTAAATCCAGTGTATGACCCAGGGTGTGTGTGGCCCCCGAGATCGACTGTGACAGGTTAAAAGAGTCCAGGAGGTTCTGAAACTCACATCCAAGCTGATTACTTGGGCAGCAGGTGTGCACGTTGAAGTCTCCACAGAAAAGCCAAGAGTCAAACTTTGGTAGCAAGTCCGCCAGTAGTTCTGAAAACTCACTGACAAAGTTTTTATTGTATTGTGGGGGCCTATAAAAAACGCCACACAAAATAGGTTTAGCAGATTCCAGCACAAAAAACATGCTTTCAAAACTGGAATAGTTTTTCTGAGGCAACAAACGGTACTTGAATGCATCACTGAACACAGCAGCCAGGCCCCCCCCCTTTCCTGCCCCACGCGGGGCGCTCAGGTGGGAGTAGCCATTTGGAAGAAGCTCAGAGAAGCAGCTGTTGTCTCCTGTTTTCTGCCAGGTTTCAGTAATCAAAAACAGATCCAGACGATGAGTTGAGATCAAATCACTTAATATAAAAGTTTTATTAGTAATTGATCTGGCGTTAAACAATGCTGCACGTACTGGAACGCTGCCAGTTACGTCACTCTCAGCTCGAGCAAGCGGGCGGAGGTGTTGTTTAACGCTGCCTCGCTTCACTGTTTTCCACACCGGGGGGCAAGATGGATACTGGTCGCTGGCGACATGATTGATAGCAACAAGGCTTCTGTGGCGACGAGCGAAGGAACGGCGGACATCAAAGACGCTGAATTCAGGAGGTAAGTCAGCCGTCGGCGTGTTGTGAGACGAGAGATACTTTTTAAATCTCACCAGGACGCCTGCCCTCGTTCCGCGTCTTCTGCGCCGCTTGTTGCGTGGCAGCGTGGTCGCGTTGCGTTGTAGGTAGGCTGGGATCGAAGCCAGGAACGGTGGTGGTGGAGGAGGCTTGAAATGTCCATATTCGCCAGTAGCCGGTGTGTTGATCAGCGAGTCTCGGAGACTTAGAAGAGTTGAGCATTAGATAATGTCACCGTAATCAATGGAGGGGAGATAGATCCCAGAGGAATGACTGTTCACAGAAACGTTTCAAATCCCTTTTTTGAACTATTCTGGGCTTAGCAGGTGGAAGTTTAGTGGATCTAAGAGCTGCTATTACGGAATGATCACTCAAAATGTTAGCAAATACACCTGTACCAGGAAATTTGTGAGGTGCATTTGTGAAAAACAGATCTAAGGTGGAAGATTTTTCGGGACATTTTTTGTTTGGTCTGGTGGGAGAGTCAATAAGTTGTGTTAGATTGAGAGAAAGACAACATTCCTTGAATTTATCACAGAATGGGGTCGACTTATTCCAATCAATGTTGAAGTCTCCTGCCATAACAATCTCACTGTGTTTTAAATTACCTATGAACTCAGTCAGGGAGGACAGAGCCTCAGGTGTTGCGGAGGGGGGACGATAACAACCTACAACAGTTAATATCTGACTTCCCTTCAAACTGATGTTCACAGCTAAAGCCTCAAACTGGTTTGCGATTGTTTTTTAGACGCAATCCTGGCAGCCAAGGAGTCTCTGGTGTAAATAGCGACTCCACCTCCCCTTTTATTACGATCACAACGATAGATCTTGAATTCATTGATTACCAGGTCATTTTTCAGAACAGATTTGTTGAGCCAAGTTTCAGAGATAAGGATCACATCTGCCCCAGAAGAACTGATTAGGATTTTCAATTCATCTAGTTTTTTTAGAAGGCTACGAGCGTTTACATGCAGGAAGCGGAGACCTGAATTATTTTTAAACTCATTAGGTGTACTGTAGTTAGTGTGGGGACCTGGGTTGGGTTGGATCCCTGAGATCAATAACAACATTAATATCAGACATTTACTTGACTTCTTTGTCACTGATGTGTAATTACAGGAGCTAACAGTGTGACATTTTGCCCCCATAATTGAACCATGAGAAACATTAAGGAAGACACGATCATTCATAACCCAAAAACAATGAACGTTGCAGTGATGGGCAGATCCAGATGTGTTGATAAGATTCAGTGATTCCAGATAATCTGAGAACTGAAAATAATGACAGTAATATGAATGATGCAGAAAAGTCTCAGACCATAAAGCGTCACACATTAAGTGTGCAAACAATTCCGTTGTGGAGGCCCAACTGCAGTTTGTGTGAGGGGGGATCCAGCCCCCCTGTGAATATGAATGGATGTGGCCCTGGTAAACACAAGCTGGATCCAGAATCAACGGATAGAAACAAGCAATTTTCAGCAAATTAGTGAGCTGCCAGTAAAGCCTCCAAAAATTAAAGGCATGGTTGTAGCCTGTTTCAGGACAGCAAAGGAACAACAGCGTGAACAACACCAAACAACGCAGCTCCTGATCCTCAGCGACACATGTCACTCTCTGCTCGTCTGATCCACAAACAGCTCACAACAGTATGAAACAGGCTCCAGGTTAGATGAAGCCGGCCCCGCTTGGCATCAAATCTGTCGACTCTTATCCAAAATTCAGTTTTAACTTGTTGCTAAGTTGTTGTTAGCTGAACTTTTAGCCCAGAAGAAATCAACAGACTGAGGAAGCACGCATGTGCATTAGGTGAAGGTACAAAATTCACAGCGCCAACTAATGACCTGGCATGGTAACTACTGCAGATTCAGGAGGGCGGCGGGGATTCCTGTGCATGCATGTAAAAATTATTATTATTTTTTTTCATTCAACCTTTATTTATACAGGCTAGCCTCATTGAGCCACGGGGACTCATTTACAAGAGGGACCTGTCTCACTCACACCCAGGGTCAATTTAGAGTTACCAATCAGCCTAACATGCATGTTTTTGGACTGTGGGAGGAAACCGGAGCACCCGGAGAAAACCCACGCATGCACGGAGAGAACATGCAAACTCCACCCAGAATTATTTTTTTTTTTCAACCTTGGCTCTCGACGGAGGCAGTCGCTAGTCCTTCCCTCTCCCATCCTCCCCCCCCCCTGCTGCCTGCAGCTCCTCAGCTAAGCACCTTGAACGCAAATTAAGATGGATTGGAGGTTTGGGCATTCGATTCTACGAACAAGATTTCTACAGAAGAACGGCAAAGGGGAGCCGGTCCACCCACACAGAGTGACGAAGAGGATACGCCATGGATTCCTGTGGGTGTGGATGGTGTGCGTCTCGCTCTCTGTGCTGTGCTCTGTGGAGGTGAAGAATCTGGATTATATTGGATTACGATGGCAGCGCTTTGCTTTTTGGCGTTTGTGGAGCACTGGTCTATCGCAAAAGAGGGAGACTTCAGCAGGACTTAATGCCTGGAGCACCCGACGTCTGGTCTGCGCGGTGACCTCGAGAAATCAGCTGTTTGCGAGCTTATCCAGAGGGTGAACAGATCACCCTCGGATTGGGACTCTGCACGCTGTGGTCAACATCTGAGGTCAGAGCTTGGATCAGTGGAAAAAGTCCCGAATTGGATCACTTGGAACAGAGTCGCCCTTACAGACTGAAGGCTACAGAAATTACAATGTGAGCCTGAAGTGAAAATATTTGTCAATTCTTATCTGACTCCCTTGGAAACAGCCTTGAAAAAGGCTGGATATCTAATTTCTCCTGAGATGTGCTTTACTGTGGACAAAACAGCTGCTCTCTTGTCTTGTCTGCTACCCCCCCCCCCCGGAGAACTTTTCTATGAGCGTTATCGGAGGCCGGCTGGTCAGACTGTCGCTATCTGGAATGTCTCATGGACAGAAACCTCCCTGCCTCAGTCTCAACATGCAACATGTAACTGTCTTAAATGTGCTTATTGGTATAGTTTTTACTGTGTCATGCGGTGTCTTGGCAGACAAAATGTGATACTTTTTTTTAATACCAACGCTGTGACCCTCATGGTACTTTCCTTTTTCACACCTTTGACCTTCATCCCGAAACGGATGAGAGAGGCCGCGCTGAAGAACATGTCATGTGTTCTGAATAAGCAGCAGCTTTACACACTCTCCATCTCGGGATGACTGTGAATACATAATCACGCTGTGTTGGTGACAACTGGTGCAATGTTAATAAAAGCTCTTGAATCTTGAATCTTGAAAGGCCCCCGGGCCGGGATTTGAACCGGGGACCTGCTCGCTGAGAGGCAGCAGCTCTACCAGTTGTGCCACCATGCTGCCAATAATTTGTCCGTGTCAACGCAGATCTTTTCCTCTTATTAACATACGGAAAAAAACCTATGTCATTGTGTCCGTGTAAACAGGGCCTAAATAAAGGTCGAATGAATTACATTAATTTGTCTGGTTAGAGATTCATGATTCTAACAGCTCAGGGTAGAAGCTGTTCCTCAGTCTAGTGGTTCTACACTTAATGCTCCTCAACCTCCTTCCTGAGGGGAGTGGGACAAAAAGTGTGTGTGCTGGGTGAGTGGGGTCCTTTATGATGCAGGTGGCCCTCTTCCTGCATCTGGAGGTGTAGATGTCTGTGATGGTGAGGAGACTGACTCCAACAGACTTCTGTGCAGCCAGGTAGTGTAGTAGTGTTTGTTTGAGAGAGGAGTAAAGGAGGCCATCTTTGTGAAAAGAAACCGCCCATCATTAAACAGGGGTGGAGGCCTCCAGGTTCAACTGTCTCCCTCTTACAAAGCTGTTATTGCTAGTATCACTCAGCCCTCTGTGAATAGCAAACAACCATCAGGGTGCTAACAATCCATTGTTAGGCTGATGGTCCTCCTTGATCATGGAAGCAGCTGGTTTTGGCTGTCATCAGCCAACTGGTTGATCCACTGTGAGAGGGTGCTATTTATAAGACTGAGCTGAATACAGCATCTCAGACTGAGGAAGTCTTTCGGACAAAAGACGAAATGTTTCTACTTTTTTGTTTTGTCATGTTTTTTGAATGTCCAGAGGACCAGACTTGGCTTTTTTAGATTTTTCTACCTGGATTATTGAGCATGCATCAGGGTATTTTTAGACAGTCATTAGCAGACTGGTGAACCTCTGCCCAGCTTTACTTCTAAGTGTGACCAGAAGGTGGAGCTCTTGCTCCTTTAAATTATACACCAGAACACCAGAATAGACTTTGGCAAATTTACAACATTTAATAAAACAATTTCATTAAAACAATCCTTTTAAAACCAAGGTTTCCAGTCCATCACTCAGTCCTTGAAAAGGAGGAAGACTCAAATAAGGGAAAACACTTTAAAACCATAACCGGTCGTTGTCGTCGTCGTGATCTCTGGCCCCACTGCACCTCAAACGAGAAGGTCCTCGCTGCAGCTTGCATCACGGACCGGTGTCAGTCCCAGAAGTGGTTATTGCAATCCGGAAATGAAGGGGGTGCTAGTGGCGCTATTAAAACACGCAACAACAACAAAATGAATGGAAATTAATATTTTAAAGGCACTAGTGGCGCTATTCTAAAAAAAATTAATGGAAGTTAATATTTTAAAGGCGCTAGTGGTGCTATTACAATTTTTTTAATGGAAATTAATATTTTAAAGACAAATGTAACTAATTAATTAGATTTCCCCATTTACTCTGTAACTTTTGACATATATATATATATATATATATATATATATATATATATATGTATGTATACATATATAATATATATATATATATATATATATATTATATATATATATATATATATATATATATATATATATATATATATATATATATATATATATATATATATATATATATATATATACTATTTTGCCATATGTTAATACTTTTTTTAGTAGATTTTGTTGATATGCAACCTAATGCGAGTAACTTTACTGAATGAAGAACCTATTTTAACCCATAAATAAACATGACACGCAGATAAATGTTGTTTATGTTAGGTTTCTTCTAACATTAGTTTGTTGACTTATATACTAAAAATATATTGAAGTAGAGGGTACTACACCCACCTATGATGGCAGCTTGTAGTTTATAAAAATAAAAAAAAGACTTTCCAGAAATGTTGGTGTACAAAAACATATATATAAAAAAAGATTAACATTTAATGATAAAAAAACCACTATAAAACTGTTAAGAATACGAATTTCAATTGTTTACAGCTGTTAATTTTTTGTTCAACCTCATCTAGAAAAGGTTTTTTTTTTATTTACTATGTGAAAAACGTTTTAAGAAGGTAAAAATACCTTTTGCTGATGTGCGTTTTCTACTGTGGATCGTGTGGCCTTCACCTCTCAACTTGCGCTTCTTTAAAGACCGTGTAAAGTGAATTTCAACATTTTCTTCAATAAACATTATAAATGTCGTAATTGTAATCTTGTAAATGAGTAAAAAGTCTCAAAATTGTAGCTCAATTAATTTTGGAGTTATAGATCAAACTGTGTATAAACACATTTCTCTTTCAGGATTTTTTAGGCGTGGTTTAAATGTGACCGCGTTTCGTCACGCGGTCACAAGCCCCACCCCCTGCAGCTCCAGCCGTTATAAATGCGTTCTTCGGTGGAGCCGTTCACTCGCTACCGACCGTCTCCCTCCAGTACTGGCGTGCTGCTGGAGCGACCACATGCCACCTGCACCTCCGCCCCCCGCGCGCGCGTGTGGCGATCAGACCCCGCATGCATGTGACCGGGTCGCGCGCGCGCGTGTGTGTGTGTGTGAGTGAGAGGCGATCAGACCCCGCATGCATGTGACCGGGTCGCGCGCGCGCGTGTGTGTGTGTGTGTGAGTGAGAGGCGATCAGACCCCGCATGCATGTGACCGGGTCGCGCGCGCGCGTGTGTGTGTGTGTGAGTGAGAGGCGATCAGACCCCGCATGCGATGTGACCGGGTCGCGCGCGCGCGCGTGTGTGTGTGTGTGTGGTGGCGATCAGACCCCGCATGCGATGTGACCGGTTCGGACCGCGAGTCCGCTCATCTTCTAAAATAGCGCTGATTATAACAGCGGAGTTATGTGTCCTCAACTTTAAAAACATAACCAGAGTTGTTAGTGCACTAAAAACAGCGTAACTCTTGGAAAAAGGAGCTGCTGGAAGCCAGAACTCAGATAAAAACAGAGCAGGTGGATCTCTGCTTCCCCCGTATGCCTCCCCACACAGCTCAGCTCTGAAGGGGGCTGGACATGGCGCAGTACTGCGCTGAAACCACGCCCACGTGCGACACGCCCCCAGCGTTCTAGAGCAAGGCAAAATCATGTATTTTCATGATTTTTGAGACTTAATTTTATAAGGAAATCAATGTTTTTAATCAGTCAGATTTATATGGGTGATTAATAACACATATTTATGCCGTGTGACAAAATAAAAACACAAATTTAATTTCACTTTACACGGTCTTTAAGGTTTTTTTAAATACTAGTGATTATGAAAATAGCGCCCCCTAAGGTTTTTTAAATGCAATAGCATCACTTCCGGGACTGACAGTGGTCCGTCTGCAGGCTGCAGCGAGGTGTACTTGCCTCAAACAGGAATGCCACTGTAAAAATTATTAATCAAAATCTGTAAATGTGAACGTTAGTGCTATTTATTATAGATACAGATTAAATGTTAAACATGAATATTTCTATATTTATCATCACAGTACTTGTGTTTCACATGTTAGTATTTTGGAAACACTCAAAAGAATACTGTTGTAGACCTTAACCTAAACATTTAAAGAGTAAACACTTTTAATAACCTTAAAAGTTTTTTAAAAGTTGTTTTTGGTACCTGTTTGTTTAACAAATATGTTAGTGTGTGTGAATGACATGTTGTAGAACGATGTTTTATCAAGTTCAGTCCGTTTCCTTCAATGTATATTAGTTGACTGGCAGTTCCGCCACATTTAAAATGGCGGACGCTCTGACGTACCGCTGCAGTGAGCCAGCCCGCTCATTGGGGCATCTCTTGTTTGTAAGTCTATGCTATGATCACTAGCTGCCAGTGCTAGTTGACGCTGAAGCTAGCTTCTCTACACAAATCATCGTTTTAAGTATGGAAAAATGTAACATAACCAAATGTTCGCTAGTGCCTAAATAATTTCTAGTTGAGGAAATCAAATTGTTGGCATTGTCATCATAAGGGTAGGAAAAGTTGGAGAAATCCACAGTCTCACAATTCCATCTCATCGGGAGGTTTATTCCAAACAATCAATCAATGACACACAGCTGTGTCCAAACATGACACCTTAAATAGTCCCATGATGACGACGTCAGTGAAGAGCGCACAATAACACACCTGTCAACAAACGTCAACACCCCCACTCGCACTTTCACTGCACAAAGTTACTCTTTTACATCCCCAAATATATAATACATAAACTTTTGAAGTTTCAACTTTGTAGCGGGTTTAGTAAAAATGTCTGCAACCATATCTCCTGTTGCACAATAAACAATTGTTATTTTGCCATCATTAAACACAGACCTGATAAAATTATACTTAACATCAATATGATTGCATCTTTGATGGTATACTGTACAGTTTTTTTTTTATAAAGCTATTGCTCCTTGGTTGTCCTCAAATATTGTCACTGGCATGCATTCACAGTCTTTGTCAATTGTGTGATCAGCAGGATTCTGTATAAAACCATTTTCATCCACGTAATCATGGAGCATCCTGTACCAGTTGCGTCCTGGTTGTTTTAAACCATACAATGACTTGTTTAGTTTACAAACCAGTTTTTCATCTGAATCTGTGTTGCCATTTGCATTAAGCATGCGTATAGACGTCATACTCGCTACGCTGTTGGTGCGAATGTTTCTTTGTAATCTATACCAGCTACTTGGCTGTAACCTTTTGCTACATATCTGGCTTAATAAGTTTCAGTTCCATCTATGTTATTTTTAATCGTGAAGACCCATCTACCCCCGCATTTTTATGTTCTAGTCAGTGTAAATGTCTTGTTCTCTTTTAAGGATTCCATCTCTTCTTTCATTGCTTCTATCCATTTTTCAGCCTCAGGTGAATTTATTGCTTCTTTATAACTTTTTGGTGTGTTAAACACTAAACAATAGCAATAGTCAACATGTGTTGCCCCATAATCAGCACTCTCTGCCATACATTCATAGTCTTTTAAATACGCTGGTGTTTTTCTCTCCCTTTTGGAATGACGTAGACATTGTTCGTTTTCATCCTGTCCAACACTTGTGTTTTCCTCTTTCACTGTAGGTTCAGTCAAAATCCCTTGTGCGTCCTCTGACACCTGATGTTCTGCTTTTGACTCCAGGAACAGTTCTTATGTTCTTAGTTTCATCATCAAACATCTCTGGATCAGTCTGAGTTTGCCATTCACTCACAGTTTTAGTTATAAATTCAACCAGTCTATGTTTACAAACCCTTCCTGTGTCTGGGTAATAGACTAAATATTAGGGCTGTAGTGATACAATAATCATACGGTATGATACATGATATTCTGCTCACAATACGATATATATTGTGATATTCAGCAAACGATACAATTCAATACACTTTTGCAATTTTCTGAAAGATTTTAGAGGGACAGAGTGATATTGGTGGCATTTTGTGACTGTTATAGACTTGGATTGAATTAATTTAACTGAAAACTGATTAAAAGCACCAACTACACAATACCTGGCTCTGGTTGGACATGGACACAGACTTAAAGTGCATGTTTCATGTTAGTTTTTTGGGCAGAAAAATAATTTTGATAATCCTCCCTGCTTTCCAAATTAATAGCAACAGCCTTACAGCCACAAATCAGGAGGAAAACGCTTGGCCTAAAAAAAAACGTGCGGTTTTGGAGTCACGTGACACGTGACGTAAGCAGAGGGGAAGAAGAAGGAGTTGAAGGTTGTTGTATTGAATTGTATTGAAGCGAAAGAGGTCCAATAATGGTTAATATTTGTGTGTGCGGGGGTTGTTCGAACTCCAGTTTGTCTGGACATCGTGTCCATCGATTTCCTGCACCAAAAAACCCAGCTTTCAGAGCTTGGGTGAGATTTGTCCAATTAAAAAGGCAGGATTTCACCAACAGAAGCGTCCCGTACAACTCCGATATTTGTAGTGTGCTCTTCCGTCAGGAGGATTACAACGACAGCGACCTGAACGAACACAGGATGGGCTTCAGAAGTAAGGACAAGATCAGGCTGAAATCCATTGCAGTACCATCAGTTCACAGCAGTGGGACCGACGGAAGCGAGCAAGATCCACCGGGACCTGATACAGGCTGCAGCTGTAACAACAATGGCGGCTGCCAGCTGCAGTCTCTCCGGAGCTCCATACCGTCCAGCAGCTCGTAAATAGGAAGTAGCCAGGGTATGTTTTTCATTCAACTTTTATTTATACAGGCTAGCCTCGTTGAGTCACGGGGACTCATTTACAAGAGGGACCTGTCTCACTCACACCAAACAACCATCCACTCTCACACTCACACCTAGGGTCAATTTAGAGTCACCAATCAGCCTAACGTGCATGTTTTTTGGTCTGTGGGAGGAAACCGGAGTACCCGGAGGAAACCCACGCATGCACGGGGAGAACATGCAAACTCCACCCAGAAAGGCCCCGGACCGGGATTTGAACCGGCAACCTTCTCGCTGAGAGGCAGCAGCTCTACCAGTTGTGCCACCGTGCTGCCCACGGGTATGTTTTTGAAGAACGTTGATTGGCAGAATATAATTTTATTTATTTTTTGGTTGAAATGGTTGAAAGTGGTTTAGGATCTATAAATTGCGATATACACTGAACTTTACCGAAGCTAGCTAGACACGATAGCATGTCTTAAAAAATGAATTAAAAAATCGAATTTTATCTCAAATGTCTTCTACAGGCCATCAGTTTGTAAATTAAACCCATATAATTACACTCTGGCAGCAGAAAAAATATCCACCGAGTGGTTTCTGAGCTATTTATAACGTTATAAACAGAAATAAAACTAATGCTAACCGAGACGACTCCGTCTCAAAACACGAATAAAAAAATCGAATTTTATTTCAAATGTTTCATCCAGGTCAACAGTTTGTAAATTAAAGCCATATAATTACACACTGGCAGCAGAAAAAATATCCACCGAGTGGTTTCTTAGCTATTTAGAACGTTATAAACAGAAATAAAATGAATGCTAACCGAGACGACTCCGTCTCAAAACACGAATAAAAAATCGAATTTGATCTCAAATGGCATACAGGGCATCAGTTTGTATATTGTATATATTTGGCAGAATTATTATTTTTTGTTTAAAATGGAATTATATAAAGGATGAAAGTAATGTCTATACATAATGTCCATGTTTTAAAATAATGTGTGCAGCTAATGAAACGTTATTATAAAAATAATGTCCTGCTCTAATCTTGGTGGGTAAGATAATAATTTACATGACAGCTACTGATCCAAAGGAAAAAAAAAATGTTGTACCTTAGTGTGTTAATGTTAAAAACATTGGCCCTCATGCACGAAAATGTTCGTATTCTTATCCTAAAGTTCTCCTACTTTTGT
>JBBPBX010053235.1:0-20329 GCA_038048925.1 Garcialebias charrua | reverse complement strand
GCGCATTGTTTTTAACATTTTAGCAGTAACTAATTAGCGTTTTACACCACTACAGACTGTGAGAGGATGTGCGCAGTTGTTTAAAGCGCTCGGGTGTTAAGGGGCGGGGCGCCCTGACGTATTACGTCATGAAATTAGCATATCATGACATAAGATTTTTGCCCGGGCAAGCTTTTTATACCGGTATTACCGGTAACGATATGATATGGCCCAGCCCTATTTTACACGCTTTCCCCCAAACATCAATGCAATAGATTAAGTGTGGAACAATGATTGTGTTATACAACAAATACAGAGCTTTATCATTCAATAGGTCTCTGACTTTGTACAGTACTGCAATCGATTTAGCTATTTTTATTCTTACAGAATTTATGTGTTGTTTCCATGTCAGTTTGTCATCAATAATAACACCCAAAAACTTCACCTCACTCACTCTACAAATCTCAATTTGATGCACAAAGATGCACAAAGGGATGCACAAAGTCCACAGCAAACTTCACGTTTTCTTCAAAATACACCCCCCCCGAACTTCCTGTTCCTCACCATGTCTCCACAAAGCAGATCACACTAGTGAAATGGCCCCTCTGTCCTTTTCCACTGTCTTTGTCATTGTTGCAAAAATCATCTTCAGATCTCCCCCTCCCTCCACACGGGGCTGTGTGAAAGCCCTTTATCTAATGCAGGGGTGTCAAACTCATTTTGATCTGGGGGCCGCATACAGCTTAATCTGATCTCAAGGGGGCCAGACCAGAATACTCATTCCAAAAGTCCACTTTTTTTCTTTGTATTAGTGCAAAGAATAAATAAATTATAAAGATATTAACATTAAATTAATTGTCCTTTTACACTTTTACTCAGTTTAACATTTAAGTGCATTACACATTAAAAAACTGATCAGTGATTGCACATTTTAAAACATTTATTCAACAAACTGTTTTGTTAAATACCCTGATGCATGCTCAATAATCCAGATAGAAAATCTAAAAAAGCTAAGTCTGGGCCTCTGGACATAAAAAAAACAGTTTTGTTAAAACCCTTTCCTGCATGTTAAAAATGCATCAAAATTTAGAAATGAATGAATTTTAAATCCATTTTCCACATCTAGGAAGCAACTGTGAACCCATAAATTGAGCTTTGAGCGTAGCTGTTTTATTAATGTTCATTAGTGAAACCTTGCTCACAGGTAGGTAGTCCCAAACATGGACAGCCAGTGCTGTCAGTTTAGGATAGTAAGAGATACTTGTAAAATGTTTCCAAGCCCACAGAGGCAAATTTGTCCTTCAATTCTACATCACGCTGCAAATTAGGGCTGGGCGATATGGAAAAAATCATATATCACAATATGGACTTTTTTATATCACGATAACGATATATATCACGATATATACAACACGATGTGTGTGTGTGTGTGTGTGAACAGGAAAAATTTGGACCAAAGTTTTTTTATTTTATTATTTTACTACAGATAGTTACAATTATAAGAATGTGAACAAAAAGAACAAGGAAATTTGGACCAAAGTAGAAACTAGATCTACCTAAGATCTACCTTAATTCAAGGAGTACGATTATGGAATGACTTAATGCCAAATGACAAATGTTAAGGAAGCCAAATCATTCCTTGTATTTAAGAAACTGGTAAAAAATGAATTGCTAAAAAAATAAATGAATCTAATTTAATGTGTGATATATGTGAATTGAAAATTGACTGAGTTATTTACTTATTTTGTTATTATAGAAAATATTGTTTGAACTGTTATTAGATGAATAAGGAGCAGATTTAATAAGATTTATTCTTCATCTGCTACCTTTCATTTTATTTATTTTTTTCTATTATGAATACGTTAATTGTTGTATTTCATATTATAAAATGAATAAACTAACAAACAAACAAACAACTCCTTTTCTACTTTGGTCCAAATTTTTCCTGCAGGTGGCGGTAAAACAACAGCTGCTAATGAAACTCACGAAGAAGAAATCCGCTCTGAAGTTTGAGTAAACAAAGCAAGAAACAGAAAAGAGAAAACGTTGCGTTTGATTGCGGTTCTGTTGTGTCTCTGGTCTGTTTTGTATTGGTTAACTGGACCCGAGTTCGGACTCGGTTGGACTCTGGGTTCGTGTCCTCTGGACCCATTTTGTCTCCGAGTTTCAGCGGAGCAAAATAAAAAAAATAATATATATTCATTCATTCATTCAACCTTTATTTAGTCAGGTAAATCTTTTGAACCTCATGGGCTCATTTACGAAAGCGACCTGCTAAAACTAAAGAACAATGAACAGCAGTGATAGAATTTCATTAAACAATAAACAAACATACAACAAACAATAGGAAACAAAAAGAGAGAAAAAAAAACAAAAGATTTTTTTTTATTTTTTTTTTAACAAAGTATCAAAAAACTAGCAAAACATTATAAGGTAAACGTATAAATGTTTTGCTAGTTTTTTGAGATAATAATAATATAATAAATAATGGAAGCTAACAAGGTGAGCTTCCCCCTCTTTTTGGTAAAAGTTATTCTTCTCGGGCTGCCTGTGCAGCTGTTTTCTCCTTGTTGAGACACCGGCTTCATGCGCCTGCGGCTCTGTTGCTCTCGAGTTTAACAACGTAAAGCATGTGTCGCAAACCCGCGCGTGCGTCAAACATAAAGCAGCGCCGTCATCTCGCAAAACCCCATATGAAGCTTCTTTGCGACAGTTATTTTTTTATTCTTATTTATCACGATAGAGACGATAGAAGGAAAGTAGCACGATAGACACGTTTCTATCGTCCCCACGATATATATCGTCATATCGCACAGCCCTACTGCAAATAAATGATTTCAACATGTCAACAGCACATCAGAAGCACTGATGGTGAGAGAAAAACTGCAAATTCTGTCTCGAGTTTACCTTTGTGGCGGTGCTGACACTACTGTGGCTTCATGCAATCGGCCCATCTTGTGTGCGTAATTTCAATCATGTGCCCTGTCAATAAAGATATATTCTATTCTTCTAAAGACCTGAAATCGTTTCTCAAACTCCCTCACAACCCTGAAATCTTGTTTTTGTGCTGTTTCACATCAGGATGAACGCTTGCTGCGCACATGAAGACAGGGAAAATGAGCAGGGGTCTCCACTTGCTATCTGCTGCATAGATATAATAAACACTAGATAAGACAGCCCCGCTGTTGGCCAATGGAGACCGACATCGTCAGACGGCGGCCATCTTGGGACAGACAGAACGCCCACTCTTAACATGAATGTGAATGGTGCATTCACTATTAAAATAACCATAACTTGCTTAATTTCCATCCGATTTTAAAACGGTTTGGTTTGTTATAAATGTGAGAGATGTTGTTATAATATGGTATACTTAAGATGGACGTTCACATGAAAATAACGTTATGTAGACACTGTATTGCACTAGCAGTATACACAATAAGATTATATTTACATCTATTTCTAAATACATGTTTATTTCCAGCGAAATTAACTGACATATGTTACAATGCTAATAAATATTTAATACTATTTCATCATAAATAGTATTATTATTGGTGATATGAAATTAATTTATGCCAATTTTTTTCCCTACACATTTAAATATTATGTAATATTAAATACATTATTACACCAACCTTGGTCAATATGTGTAGTTTATTCTTTTTAGATACATGAAAAGATTTAATAATTGAGAAATATAAATAAACAAACAAATAAACAAAAATAAACATCTGATAGTGTGACATCTGATAGTGTGACAAGACTCTCACTCCCTCGGTGCAACAGTAACTATTTAAACATTAAAACACTGAAACATATAATAATAGACATAAGCATAAAATAGTAAAACTTTAACACTGTCCTGAGTTTTTGCATAGTGGTATAAGAGTATGAAAATTTACACCAACTCTAAAAACTAAAGCACTAAACATTTAATGAACATAATACTGTTCTGAGTTTTTGCATACTAGTACAAAAAGTAAAAAAGTATAAAAAGTATAACTATAAAATAAACTAAAGGTTCTAGCATTGACATTTGCAAAGTGGCAAAGCAGCATATCAGTTAATGTACACAGTATATGCATGAGGTAGTAGTTCATGTTGTTATAGAATGGCATATGCAGTAAGGCACATTGGGCATCCTTAAATAAGGCTGGTCAGAGAATACTGTATGTGTATCAGCAGTGGTGTAGATATAAAAGTAGTGTAAATGTAAACAGTAGTAATAAATGTAAACAGTAGTAATAAATGTAAACAGTATTAATAAATGTGAACATTGAATGTAAACAGTAGTATGTAAACAGAGAATGTAAACAGTAGTATGACTATAGGCAGTGATGTAATACAAACATTAGTGCAAATATGAGAAATAGTGCAAACTGAATGATCACATGACCGAGAGTTTAGTGAATAACCCGTTTGACGACACAGAGTCCAGTGTTAAAATCTTTGTGTTTTTGGAGCTAATGCCCTTTAAAAAGGACTGCCTTGGTGTGCTTCTGCCTCATGTTGCCACTCTGTAAACGCAAATTATTGATTTTTGCCAAGTGATGTAGCCTTAGCTTGAAAAACAATGAGACAACTAATGAGAGCAGCATATGGTGGTGACTGAAGTCCTCAGAACTGAAGTGATCACTGCAGAGCAGTGTCCTGTCCAGGGCAACAAAACCCTCTCTTCTCAGGGCAACTTCCCACTGCCGCCTCCTCTCTCTGGTTTTGGGAAACCTTAAAAACATGAAGAAGATGGTCATTATTTTCCACACTTCCTTTCTTTACCTTTGAATTATAGTAATGACAATTATACACATATATCATACTTTTGGTGTGCTTGCATTTACTTTTGGTACAATAAAACAGCTATTAAAAATTGTGTCCAAAAGAAACACTAAATCATACATCATAATTTATATAAAGATACTTTTACAAGCCGTATACCATACCATACCATTTTATTTATAGAGCACTTAAAACAACAACAAGGTCAACCAAAGTGCTGTAAATATATATTATGTCATTATTATGTAAATATATATTATGTATAATATTATGTCAATAATATTATCTCACATTTTGGTGTGTAGCATGACCAATAATGTGCACTGATCCAAAATATAACTATGATTATTCTAATTAAAGTAATAATACTGTCACAGAGTCTTACTTGTGAAATGTGATCCCAAGGTTTCTTGTTTTGATGTTACGCCTATTGGAGCATCCATAGGCTGCACAAAAGTCAGGCATCTTGTCAAAGAGTATTTCTGTAAAACACAAAGCAGTAATTAGTGTTGAACATACCAAACCGCTTGGAAATCATGTGCAGCTTTAGTTCAGTTAAAAACAAAGAGCTCCTAGTGATCTAAGAATGCTGGGGAAATATTTGGAATACTGTACTAGCTAGCCCTTAATCAAAGGCTCTTGTTAATAGTATGCTAATAAATACAATCATGATCAAGATAGTCATTTACAGTAGTTTGTAATAAAATAGTTATTGGTGTAATAAAAACAGATTCTAGATTCTCGATGAGTGTGACACCCAAAACATGAATAAAACGTTTTAAAAAAGACAAAAGTGCTGTCTGACTACCAAAGAAATCATAGCCACGTTAATAACGTTTTTAAAAAGATAAACCGTTTGTAAATCCGTCAAGATTACAGCGAGTTAAGAGTATTTTTGTTTGTGTAAACCCCTCACCTCCATTCAGTTTCAACAGCTGCAGCTAATGTTGCTGTCTGTCGCAAGATGGCTGCCACGTGACGACGCCGGAGACTCCGCCTCAGCTTATCTAGTGTTTATTATATCTATGATCTGCTGCGTCTCCCATACTAAAACACAGCGCCCCTGGGTCCTAGAGGCAGCCGGTTTGAGTAGGACAACATAGGAACTGACTAAAACACAGCGCCTCTATAGCGGACAACATAGGAACTGCAGATTTTTAAGAAAATAGCGTTTATTCTTTTTTTTAATAATTCAGATTCATCTGCGGGCCGACTAAAAACCCCTGGCGGGCCGGATGCGCCCCGCGGGCCGGGTCTTTGACACCCCTGATCTAATGCCCATTTGCCATTTCTGCTATTCAGTCCCACAATAAATTCATTACTTCAATGTCATTACACTTTGCATCCAAGGAGCCACAGTCCTCATCATTCTTGTAAAACTCCCCAGCCTGCACTCACTCCCACCCTCTGTCCACAGAATTATAATTCACATAGGCTGCATGGATGCATCCTGTCATCACTGCAAAACCACCAGAACTGAGTTGAACAAACTTCTGGAATTTCTCAACACCTGTATCAAATAAGAGTTTATAATCTGTAGGACAAAACTTATGTTCCTTCAAATTATTTTTTTTCCTGAGGAATTACATACGTTTTTATTACATTCTGTGTACATATATATATCACAGTAAAACCACTTAAAATATTATTTTGAATTAAACTTGTTGATGACATCATGACTTTTTATTTGTTTTGGAGCATTTTAATAAGTGGACAGTATTGAAGTGACTGTTCTGATGATATGTCAAGAAATAAACTAATATACCAGACATTTTCTATTTCTGAATTCCTGGACATGTTGGTGTAACGGATTGTATTTTCTAGTTGAAATTGAACGCATCGTGATGCTGTAACAAGCTGTGAAGAAGAGAAAGATTTTAAAACATCTGAATGGTGGACAGCTTGACTGCAGGATCCAAACAGTTCCTAACACAGCTTAGCTCCACACTTCACTTTAGACTGCAGTAAATAAATACATACCTGTGTAACCCTGATGTTTGGTTTGATACCAGTGAACTGATGAATCGCTCACCCAGGAACTCTTCTCAGCTTCACAACATTTATTAACATGAACTTCATCTGTAACAGAAAAAAACATGTGGTTGGTGGTGGTCTGACATGTAGCTCCTGCCCCAACTCTGAGAACGTCAGGCAGTAAAAAATGTCGTCAAGCCAGTCTCCACTTCCAAAATGATGGTTTTGTTGTGCACACAAACACTATGAATTATGGTAACCTTTGTGAGTTTTCAAAATAAAAGCTGTTAATGACGTCATACTTGCTGTTGTTACAAAATTATTTGTGGATGATTTATTTATATTATTATTTATAATATGATTTTATTATTTATTATATAATATGAGAACTGTTACCATCAGGGAAAAGGTACAGATCAATCAAGACAAGAACAAACAGATTTAAATATAGTTTTTATCTGTCCACCGTTACTGAACTTAACAAAATCTGTAATAAAAACTGAATAAGGGACAACTGGTGTAATATCAATCTGCTTGTGTTGCACATTTGGAGTGTTTCAAACCTGTTATTAACTTTAATACAGTTTATATTTTTATATTGTTTTATATTTTACTGTTTTTACTTTTGTTCTGGGAAGCAAACCCAGATTTCACTGTATTCATGTGCAATGATAATAAAGGTCTCTTCTATTCTATTTTGCAGCAGGTTTTGAATTGTCTTCTGCTGAACTTGATCCACCACAAAGACTGTGTGGTTCACAGAGTTTCTGCACAAATCAAAATATGAAACTTTAAATTAAAATGTTCTCAGAGAACAATAAGTATAATTTTTATACACACTAACCAGAAACCTCCAGTGATTTTGGTCGACATTAGCCTGGCCCTCGCCTTCCTGCACAGCTCCGCTCAATTCTCATTTCCCTTCACTGCACAGTCTGGGACTTCACCCACCCACAAGGATTTCTCCGGTAGATTTTTGTTCGGACCAATCAGAGAACAGAAGGGGTGGAGTTTTGGACCCTAACCCACGCCCCCACCAGTCCCAGCGCGCAGCGTCCTATAAAAGGGCTCTGCCAGCGCTCAGTCAGCGAGCAGCGGCATGTTCTCATTCAAAGCGATGCAGAACTGTTTTATATGTGACACAAATTTATTAATTTCCCCTTCTTAATCCCTTATCTGGAGTTTTCTTTTGTTTTTTTCCCCCAAAAGTTAAGTAATCGCTCCCTCGTCCTCCTTCTCCTCCACCCTCCTGCTGAGTAAAATGAACACGGAAATGCCTCAGGTTGTCACGAGAATTAAACTCGGGTTTTAGTTGCTGACCGAGTCCCATCAGATTTTCTGGTGTTTTGGTGAGCTGGACCAGCGATCCATGGTTTGATTTTATTGTATTAAAACGTTTTATATAAACACAGAATTTGCGCAGCGAGAGCTGCAAGAGGCGGAGCAGCTGTCAAGTTCACCAGAGCACGGCATCATTCAAAGCGATGCAAAGCGATGCAGAACTGTTTTATATGTGACACAAATTTATTAATTTCCCCTGCTTAATCCCTTATCTGGAGTTTTCTTTTGTTTTTTTCTCCCAAAAGTTAAGTAATCGCTCCCTCGTCCTCCTTCTCCTCCACCCTCCTGCTGAGTAAAATGAACACGGAAATGCCTCAGGTTGTCACGAGAATTAAACTCGGGTTTTATTGCTGACCGAGTCCCTGCAGATTTTCTGGTGTTTTGGTGAGCTGGACCAGCGATCCATGGTTTGATTTTATTGTATTAAAACGTTTTATAACATATAAACACTGAGTTTGCGCAGCGAGAGAAAAGCTGCAGGACTCCTGGAGCAGGGGGCGGAGCAGTTGTCAGTGAAGTTCACCAGAGCACGGGGGGTGGCTCTGAGGGGAGGGAGCAGAATGCTTTCCCTGTTCAAAATATCCAATGGTTTTGTTCCTAAGCAGAGGCCACGCCTCCAGCAAGAAACGTTTCTCTATGGGAAAAGTCCAGACCCTAGTACGAAGCGAAGTGAAGGACAGGGTCTGGTTACAACCAGGCTACCAAACAGGTAGAAAGACGCTTAAACTTGAAAGAAGTGGACAGACCACATTTTTGCTGAATTACCGGTAGGCTGAAAATAAAGTTGAAATGAGTGCAAAAAAATACGCCGAAAAAGCTAAAATTAGCATAAAACAGCTAAATAGTAGCTGAAATGGCAGAAAAAGCTGAAATTAGCAGAAAAAATCTGAAAGGTGTGTTGCAAGCTAAAATTAGCAGAAATAAGTTAGAAAAAATTAACAGAAATAATCTGAAAGGAGCACAAAACAGCTGAAATTAGCAGTGAAAAAAAGTTTAAATCTGCACAAGGAAGCTGAAAGAAGCGGAACCAGAACAGAATGTGAAAGTAGCAGTAAAAGGTTGTAAACGGATCTAAAGATTTGAAGGATGTAAAATGAGCTCAAATAATATTATGTCAAAAAATAAAACTGCAGAAAAGGCTAAATATATAAAAAAAAAAAACTAAAGTTGCACCAATACCAAAAGTCATAATACCCTTCTCCTGAACAAGCTGAACATTTTCATATATGAATTGTTGACATAGCGATTATGTGAGGAAGAAGAAAATTTCCAAAAATGTACAGAAGAAAAATAGATCATAATAGTGTGATGCTTCATAAACATTCACACCGTTAGTGTTGGAGCATGGGACAGTTGTGTCGGCACACTTTATTTATTGAGATTTTTTTATAGTTGTTGATTAAAAACATGTTAATATTTTACTTTGTGAAAATATTTTATTTATTGGACAAGAAATTACAAACTTTAGTTTACTTTCTCTTTCCCGATAAGTGTTTATTTGATTTTATTTGAACTCGTTAAAATTTATTTTGGGTCCGAGTTTGATTCTTTAGAAACTTTTCACTTGTGTGTACTCCAAACTTTAGAAATGGGTTGTTTCACTTTGTCCACATTTAATTAAGAATCCCACATTGCCCCATATGCAACCAGCCTCATCAATTATTACTTTCTCCCTCCGTCCTCTGTTAGGCATCATTAATTAAATATTCATAAACCCTGTAATGATTAGCAATATGTTTTGGTCTAATCTCTATGCAAATGAGAGAAGCTTTACGAGATAACACAATTTCAAACTTAACTGCACATGCTGCTAAATACTTTTTTATTGATCTCAAGGTTCTGTTGTGGTGAGGGCTGATCTTTATCTAGAGGAGAATATGTGTTTAATGCATAGGTTATACTGACAAGGACAGATGACGGACACATTTAAATGTTTGCATTTTGTAACACATCTTGAAATATCTAAAATTACGTTTCAAAATTAGTGACCAGTTTAAGCCTGCAATGCAGAGAAGCCTCTATTAACTTTCCAACAAAGTTCAATCAGGTCCTCTGGACAGTTTTTTTTCTTTTAGACATTTCATCCTTCATCCAAAGGACTTCATCAGTCCGAGGAGCCACAATAAAACTGAGTCCCCCAACCAGCACAACCACATAGTGGACCAATCTGTTTAATGTTGGTAAGATGGCTTCTGTTCTGGGGCCCGCTGTCTCCCCTGTTGACTCCGCTGAGGCAGCCATAGCCAAAATGATTCAAAACATCAAAGTTCATGCTCAATAATCCAGGTAAAAGAAATCCAACAAAGCCAGGTCATCTGGACTGTTTCTTTTCTTTTTTTTTTTCTTTTTTGATGTTTCATCTTTCATCTTTCATTTTTAAACCACTTTGGCTATGGCTGCCTCAGAGGAGTCGAAGGGGGAGAAGGTGGGTCCCAGAAGCCATCTTATCACCAGCAAACTAGTTGGTCCACTATGTGAGTGTGCTGCTTGTGGGACCGAGTTTGTTTGTGGCTCCTCAGACTAATGAAGTCCTTTGGATGAAGGATGAAATGTCTCAACAACAAAAAAGAAACCGTCCAGATGACCTGACTGAACTTTGTTGGATTTTTCCACCTGAATTATTGAACATGAACTTTGTTTTTTCTGCCGTTTATGGATCGTTTTTAGATTTTTTTAATACTTTGCACGGCACTGCACCCTTGATGCTTGATGCTTTTTTTTTTTTTTTGCCTTACTCTGGTCGCAAGCGGCTGCTTCTGCTTTTCCTCTCCTGTCTTTTCCTCTCCCTGATCGGCTCTCTGTCTTGTTTGCAGTTCCTCGGCACTCATTTCTCGAACGTAAATTGAGATTATGGATTTGGTATCATGGACGATCAACTCTATTGACAAGATTTTTTCTACAAAGCAACAAGGTCTGGGGGAGCCAGCTTGTCCGTCACAAACACACTCTGGCAGTATGATCATGGATCCCTGGGGCGATTGGAAGGTGATGTGTCTCTCAGTCCTGTCTGTGGAGGACGTTGAAGATGTTTACATAATTGGATTTATGATGGCAGGCACTTTGCTGTTCGGCATCCGCGGAGCTCTGTTCTATCGGAAACTGAGGAATACTTTAGCGGTGGGTTCAACTTGGAGGAGGTTTCATAGCATGGATAATAATAATAATAATAATAATAATGAATTCAATTTATAACGCACTTTTCATTAATGAAAATCTCAAAGTGCTACACGGTGCAACAGAAATTAAATGTCAATAAAACAAGTAATAAAACAAGTAAAATCAATAACAGTATCAACTAAGATCAAAAGTAGAATCATGAGGAGGTAGAGTATGCTCGGTTGAAAAGAAAGGTCTTCAAGCCGCTCTTAAAGTCAACCACAGACTGTGGGACCCTCAGACAGTCAGGAAGAGAGTTCCACAGGCGGGGGGCAGCCACACTGAAAGCCCGGTCTCCCATGGTCCTTAATTTGGTTCTCGGAATGTGAAGGAGATTACTGTTCTGTGACCGCAGCGACCGGGTGGATGAGTGTGGAATAAGAATATCCTTCAGATAATCTGGTGAAGCTCCATGTAAGCATTGATGTGTAATGAGAGCAGTTTTGTACTGAATTCTGTAGGCGACAGGAAGCCAATGAAGGTTATGAAGAATGGGCGTAATATGTTCAAATTTACGAACTCGCAACAAGATCCTTGCAGCACTGTTTTGAATATATTGAAGTTTCTGAAGGTTTTTGCCAGGGATTCCAATAAACAGGGAGTTGCAGTAGTCGAGCCTGGAGGAGACAAAAGCATGGACGAGCTTCTCAGCATCGGAAAAAGATTAGGGATGGGCGAAGTCTAGAGATGTTTCGAAGATGGAAGAAGCAAGTTTTAAACAGGATCAGTGGAACAGTTTCCCACAGTTAGACCATTTTGGATTTGGATCATCCAGATGGACACTCAAGGCTGCAGGAAAAGAAAACTGTCTGCCTGAAGAACATCAAAAATCAAGCTTATCTGAATCTGACTCCCAAACAGCCTTGGAAATGGGCTGACAATCAAATTTCTCTTGGGTCATGAGTAACCGAGGACAACCACTGCATCTATCGCACCCCCCCTCCCCCTCCCTCATGGACTCATGGACTAATCTCACCGCCTGGACCTCAAATGTACAGTATGTAAATTGTCTTAACTGTGCTTGCTGGTAGAGTATTTTTACGTCTCAAATCGTGTCCTAATAGACAAGATGTGAAAGAGCTTTTTTGTAATACCACCCTCATGGTTCTTCTCCCCTTTTCATATCTAAAATTATCATTCTGATAAGGAATAAGATGGCCGTGCTGATAATCAGCTGCAGATTCGTGCACTTACGCCTGTTACCCACCGGACCCCTGTCGGGCGGCTGAAGCGGCCGGTTTACATTCAAAGTCTATGTGGAGACGAGTCGAGGCACGGCGAACCGTGAAGCGGCGCGTTTTGAGTGATTGAAGCGGCGCACCGGCACACGGCAGTTCCTTTCCACGCACGCGCGCGTCCAAAGCAACCTACGCGTCGAGCCGCCAACGTCATAAAATTCGATCTCTGGTGGCTCGACGCGTCCAGCAAACAGTCGGGAGAGCCTCTGCTATGTGATGACACAACGACAACGGGACTTTTTTTGGACTTTTTAAACTTACCCGATCGAGCTTCCATGAATTGGAACCAAACTCCGGTAAGAAACTTGGCATTTTAAACAGTTGCTCCTGTCCACTCCAGCGTTTGATCACCCCAAACATAAAAAAACGTTTTAATCTCACCAAAGACTGTGTCGGAGCTGCAGTAACACAACTGACCCGGAAAACGAGCTAGACCCCCTCCCCTCTGCATCCCCCTAGTGCGCGTTATCAGACGCGTCCCAGTGGGTACCTGGCATCAGTGACAAGCGGCCAAAAGGGGGCGGCAGGAGCGTTCTGACAAGTTTGGTGGGGACCAGGCATGAGTCCATCTTTCGGACGACTGTACGTACAAGTTCCCGTTGTACCTTGGTGCAATGTCAATAAAGATATTCTGATTCTGATTAAGTACCGTACTTCCAATGAAAACTTTCCGATTAAACAGGAATAACTCCTACAGTTACTGGGGGTCTCACATCAGGAGGGGCACTTGGAGGTTGAGTTGTAAATGACTCAGCTAAAATTAAACAAGTCCCATTTATCTTTGAAAAAAGCAATTTCCAATTTAAATGCATCTCTTAGTGTGTTGTGATACACGTTGCGATGAAATCCACAAAAGCTTGCAGATGCATATCCCCTCAGTGACGGCAGGTTTAGCAGTCCACACGGCATCTCAGAGTCCCACCTTCCGTTTCAGACGTTCAGTCCTGTGGACATGTTGAGCCCTGGAGTCCCAGTTTAGCACCTTCCTGCATACAGAGAAAGGTGAGGTGACAAGAAGTAACAGCATGCCCTCATCACCTCCTTTACCAAGAGATGCCGTTTTCTAGATCAGGAGTAATTATTCCGAAACAGAAAGGACTTCTGGTCCTCTTTTCTAAACGCAGTTTGAACTCTTTACCGGGTGAGTATCGACAGGCCTAATAGAGATCGATATTGAAATGGGTGGAAAGATCATGTTAGGGGGATTTGCACTGAAAATGGCACAGTCACTGTGTGAGAAAACCCAGTCAATAATGAGCTGTGTTGGGGAAATGCTGAAGGGCATGGTCTGTGGAAGTGGGGTAGGAGGTGGTTAGAGCAGGACTGACAGAAAAACAAAGACCCCCCTATCAGTGCTTCAGGATTAAGTTGTCCTTCTCCTAACTAAGCAGCCAACCTGTCACAGAGGAGCTAATTAAGTTGGCAACAATCTGCACAGCTCTGCCACTGTTGGACGGCAGCATTTGCATTTGAAAGCTGCCTGGAGGTAAATCAGCGGATAAATCTTTGACTCGTCACCAACATCAGTTCACCTGCATGTCTGAAACAAAATACTTTACCTTCTTTATTATCTTTTTTTAGCAACTTGAATTTATTTTCATCTGAAACTATAGTCAGTGACAAAAGTTTTGATCTGCTAAAATTGTCTTTTTTGGCTTACAAGTAAAAAAGAAAGAAAACAACGAGCGGTCTGATAACAACTTGTTTGTCTGTGTTAGCAAAATAGCTGATGGACCATTAGACTACACTTTTGCATGACATAGTTTGTTTCGTCTGTCAATGTTTGTGAAACCAAACAACATGCAGAAAGAAAATCTTATGTTGGTTTCCTGCTGCTATCAGTCAACCAGGAGTTGACTCATCCAGACCATAAATATGTGTTATGACTAGAAACTGGACTGGAAGCTGGAAGTTGAAGCCACAATCTTTCCATTTTGAATAACAGGAGAATGGCTGCTTTGTCCATTTTTATTCATGTTGAAGGGCCAGACAGACCAGGCAGACTGGTACATTCATCAGTTTCAAGATTTTGGCATTTGCATACAACGACCTGACATTTTTTTTTCAGTTAAAGTTGCTTTATAAACCTGAAAACAAAAAAAGTGGACCCGGTTTGGGCTGCACGGTGGAGCAGTTGGTAGAGCTGCCGTCTCTCAAGGAGAAGGTTTTCAGATCGAATCCCAACTGAGGGACCATCATTCAGGGTGTAGTGTTCTCTCTGTGCATGCGTGGGTTTTCTCCAGGTACTCCAGTTTCCTCCCACAGACCAAAAACATGCATGTTAGGCTGATCTGGTAACTCTAAATTGTCCCTAGGTGTGAGTGAATGGTTGTTTGTCTCATTTGTCTCTATGTGTCCCTGTGATGGACTGGAGATCTGTCCAGGGTGCCTCTCACACAGTGATGGCTGGACATGGACATAAGTGACCCCCATGACCCAAAAAGGAAGAAGCAGGTAACATATGGATGGGTGGATGGATGGATGGATGGATGGAACCAATTTGGTCATTAGCACAACCTGGAGGAATATTTTTGCCTCTTTCACTATAACTGATGTCACATAAGGAAATGATTTGAAGGAGCATCACTTCCCAAAAATCACCAAACTATCCCTTTAATAGTAGCATCTATTTCCACCATGATAAAAGTTCTGGAAGTGACAGCCAGTGCTGAACATGCACTTTACTTCAGGCTGTCAATCAACAAACTGATGGAGCACGATTATTGTGTGCAAAACATGCATTTGAAGCTAAATGCAAAGGACAGCGAGGCCACAGGGGATGATGGGAGGAGGAGGAAGAGGAGGATGGAGGATGGAGGCGCACGGTTTGGGTTCGGGCACAAATGCAGCGGTGAAGCCGATCCCAGCTGCTGTCATGGGGGGGTTAGAGAAATAGAAATCTATTCCCGTCCAGCCCCTCTGTTGGCCAGTCACGTGTCCTGTGGGAGCTTTGGTTTGGGGACCACGTCAGTTTCAGCCAGGAAGGAGGGAGCGCGCCGCTTTTGCGCGCAGCAGATTTGGAAAGCAACATCCTGGAGACGCGTTGATGGTTCAAATCAACAAGATCTGCCCTTTTTGTTGTTTTGGGGCGTTGCCATAGCACCCTCCACAGTCTGCGCGTGTTTGCGCGTGCATACGCACACACACAAGTCACCGCCTGCTCCCAAAACTTCTCCGCTCCTGAACCGTTATCTTCGCAGCAGCTCTCGTTCCTGACAGCTTTTTCCACATCCAGAACCGAACCGAGGTAGGCTGTTCCTCTTTTACCCTGTGTGTGCTTGTCTCTCTCTCTGTGTGTGTGTGTGTGTGTGTGTGTGCGCGCACAATAAGAGCCGAGGTGACCAGATGATAGTTTAATAACGCGGCGCGCAGCTGCACGGAGTTATCAGCCAGATCATTGTGATGCGCAAAAATGGTTTGAAACGTGCAGCTTCCAAAAAATGTGACTCATTCCAACGTCAGATTTGGTTGCATTCAGGAGTAATCAGTCATTTATTGATAAAACTCTTCAGATTTGGTGATTTGCATATGAAATCCACTACATTAGGAGTATTTTTGCGTTTTTCCTTTACTTGCCCTGCACTCAGCACTGCTGTCATGCTGGTTTAACCTGAGCTGACTCTCACAAAGTGTCAAAGTTATAAATGGATGTTACTTTTGCACAACAGAGGAGATGGTCCAGTGTGATCTTAAATGTCATTCATCAGTGGGAATCCAAACATCCCATGGGGGCTGTGGCATCAGTTTGGTTGAGGCGGTGCTGGTGGGGACAGAGGAAAGAAAAAAACGACTCGGCCTCTGGAAAGCAGAGTGTCAAATGTCAGCTCCTTATCAATAATGCATCCTCTCAAAACAATGCAAAGGCAGGAAAGTGGAGTCCAGTGGCTGCTGGTCTCTTTTACGCATTTAAATTATTTGTTAACTAAACTAACAACAAAACTCCAGGGTGATCTGGCTCATTCTTGCAGTGGAAGGAACATGATGTTATACTGTATACTGTACTGTAAGTCCAGCACTTTGTGTGGACTTGTTCCTGTTTAAAGTGCTTTATAAATAAAATGGTATGGTATGGTATGGTATGTATTTAATAAAATGGTTTCACCATCTTATAAAGACATGATTTATGGCCCCACTCTTTTTTAGCTCTCTTGTTAGTGGATGATCAAAGTGCTTAATGGGGCAGGTCTCTGTGCACGGGGCCTGACACTGAAACAAGGCTGCTGGCTGTGGATCCGTCTGACACCCTCATTCATCAAGCACCTAGAGTGATGCACTTCTTCATTCTATCTACGTCTTTCTCTTATTTTCAGTCTCCCTCACGAAACTCCCGCTTCTCCCCCTCGGTTGGTAATTATTGAGAGACATGATAATGATGACAAGAGCAGTGGCTTTTATTCAGTGGGGAAGAGGGGGTGTCAGTGTGTGCACGCTGGGATGATTATAGTTGTGACACAGGGTTGGATATAGCCTGGCCCTCGCCATTCCTGCACAGCTCCGCTCAATTCTCATTTCCCTTCAGCAAAGTGAAGGACAGGGTCTGGTTCAACCAGGCTAGGTTGGATAGAGAATTGGAAATCATTGCAGCAGCAGCTAAGATTCCCAGAATAGTTCAGTCTTGTACCTGCTTGGCTTTGTGTGTCTAGTTCTAGTGTGAAACTCCCTTCTTGAACAAATCAGATAAATGGCACACTTTTTTTTTGTTTTGTTTGTTTTTGTTGTTGAATAAAACCAAAGAAGAATCAAGGAATTTAAGCCAATATCTATAAGGGAGAATCCAAAATGTCTCAAAATGTCTGTGGGGGGTTTCCATCTTTGCTTAATTGCAGAAGCTCACATGATAGTCTTGTTGCATGAGTTTAAGGCCAATGAAGGAAAAAAATATCTCTCAAAATAGTCACAAAATAACCATGGGTGTATTGAACCTGTCATGAACCCATCGCAGAGTCAGAGTCAGAGTTTCTTTCTTTGTCATTCGTACCACATGTGGAACATGTGGTGGAACGAGATTGTGTACACAGGGTCCCAGTTACATCCAACAATAAAATAAAATAATAAAAAAGTAATACGATTTCAGATATGAACTAAGAAAAACATCAACTAAAAATAGGCTAAGCACTAAAAGCATAAAAAAACTGTACGCAGAACAGCAGCCCCAACATGAGTCTGTGAGAGCAGATGAGCACGAATGAGCACAGCAACATGAAACAGATCAGCAGCAACATGATGTGATATTTCACAGTGATTATTCTGGTTAGAGATTCATGAGTCTAACAGCCTCAAGGTAGAAGCTGTTCCTCAGTCTAGTGGTTCTACACTTAATGCTCCTCAACCTCCTTCCTGAGGGAAGTGGTGTAAAAAGTGTGTGTGCTGGGTGAGTGGGGTCCTTCATGATGCAGGTGGCCCTCTTCCTGCATCTGGAGGTGTAAATGTCTGTGATGGTGGGGAGACTGACTCCAACATCTTCTGTGCAGCCTTCACCACTCTCTGCAGAGCTTTCCTCTCTGCAGCTGTGCAGCCTCCATGCCACACGTTGATGCTGGAGCACAGGATGCTCTCCACTGCACACCTGTAGAAGGAGGTGAGAACTGGGCTACTCAGACCAGCTCGTCTCAGCCGTCTGAAGAAGTAGAGTCTCTGATGAGCTTTCTTGATCAGGCTGGTGGTGTTGTTGCTCCAGTTGAGGTTGTCATGGGTGCACAGACTTGTAGCTGGAGACCACTTCCACCGCAGATCCTCCTATGTTGGTGTGTGTGTGTTTGTTCCTTCTGAAGTCCACAATCATCTCCTTCATCTTCCTCACATTGATGTGAAGGTTATTCTCTTTGCACCAGCTCTCCAGGTGTTCCACCTCTTGCCTGTAGCTGGACTCATTGTTGTTTGTGATGCATCCCACCACAGCTGTATCATCTGCAAACTTTACAATATGACAGCCTGGATGGGTAGCTGCACAATCATATGTGAGCAGAGTGAACAGGAGAGGGCTCAACACACATCCCTGAGGAGAGCCAGTGCTGAGGGTTATGGTGGAGGGGGAGAAGTTGTGGGTCCTCACTGACTGTGGTCTGTTTGTTAAGAAGTCAAGGAACCAGGTACAACTGGAGGGTCTTAGTCCTAGTGTGAGTACCGTAGTTTGTCCATCAGGGTTTGGGGGATCATGGTGTTGAAGGCAGACGTGAAGCCAAGAGCATATGGACGTAAGAGTCCTTCTGCTCCAGGTGGGTGAGAGCAGTGTGGACCACAGAGGAGATAGCATCCTCTGTTGATCGATTCGGTCTCAATTTACGGTTGGGCGGCCATGGCGTGGTTGTAATGGCAGTCGTCCCCCGATCGGAAGGTTGGAGGTTCGAATCCCGGTTCCCCACACCATGTGTCGTTGTGTCCCTGGGCAAGACACTTAACCCCAAGTTGCTCCCGGTAGGACTGGAAGGCGCCTTGCATGGCAGTCTGCCGCTACCGGTGTATGAATGTGTGTATGAATGGGTGGATGGTTGGTATTGTAAAGCGCTTTGGGGCCCCTCATAGGGGGCTGGAAAGCGCTATATAAATAAGCTTCATTTACCATTCACCAATTTTGTTTATCTTATTCTTTAGCATGGTGGTGCAGTTGGTAGAGCTACCGCTTCTCAGTGAGAAGGTCGCTGGATCAAATCCTGGCTGGAGGGTCTTTCTGGGTGGAGTTTACATGTTCTGTCTGTGCATGTGTGAGTTTTCTTAAGGTTTTGCAGTTTCCTCCAAAAATGTGCATATTAGGCTGATTGGTAACATTAAATTGTCCCTAGGTATGTGTGAGCATGTGAATGGTTGTTTGTCTCATTTGTCTCTATCCCTGTGATGGACGTGATGTGTCCAGGGTGTCCCCGCCTCTCGCATAGTGACTTCTGGATATGGGTACCAATGACCCCAGTGACCCTAAAGGAATAAGTGGATAAAGATAATGGATAGATAAATCCTAATCACAGTTTTCATGAGCATATGGTGATAGTTCGTATAGTTTTAATAAACTGAAACAGCATCTACAAAGTAGGTAACTCCTGCTTCCCATAAGCTAAAATAATAATAATAATAAAAAATATATGTTTATATACGCTATGGTTACATTTTCTTGTCAAGACCATTCTGAATGTGTACATCCTCTTAGGCTGATTCATTTTTTAAGTTGTGTATGGATCTGTCTAGACCACTGGACTGAGGAACAGCTTATACCCTGAAGCTGTTAGACTCATAAATCCCTAACCAGGATAATCACTGTAAGGAAGAAAAAAAATAACTGTAATGTCACTTTAATTAGTGATGACTTATCTGTGCTGCTGATGCTGCTGATTACATTATTCATACTGCTGAACTCATGCTGCTGACTGTCTCACCTTCATACCCATCTATTCACCACAGACTCATGTTCAGGCGGCTGTTACGCCATATTGTTTTACATTTAGCGTATATAATAAATGAATAAATAAAGTGTTATGTGGTCATCACTGTATGTTCCCATACAAAGATAAAATTGTCTCTCTGCATTTAACCCCTCACACCTGGGATACACAGGTGGAGCAGTGGGCAGCTAAGCTGCCTGGGGAGCAATTCAGGATTAGGTGTCCTGCTCAGAGACACCACAAGACGTGCAATGACCGGGGATTGAACCCAAGACCTTTTGGTCCCAAGTTGGCTGCTATGCCCCTACACCATCTCGGTCCCATCTTAGATCTTTTAACATACTGTTTAGCATTGGTTTAGGCTAAATCCTAGACTATATTTTAGATCTTTATATACTGGTTGTGTAACACTGTGAGAGGGTGCTATTTATAAGACTGAGCTGAACCCAGCACCTCAGACTGAGGAAGTCTTTCGGACGAAAGACGAAACGTTTC
>JBBPBX010053234.1:10026-20343 GCA_038048925.1 Garcialebias charrua | reverse complement strand
TTTTTTTTTTTCATTTACCCTTTATTTATCCAGGTAGTCTCATTGAGCCACGAGAACTCATTTTCAAGGGAGACTTGTTTAGGGAGTAGATGGTGGGGATTAAGGGCCTTGCTCAGGGGCCCAGGGTGGGGGGAATGAGGGTGGAGGCAGGTGTGGGTGTTTCACCTTTTCCACCCACATTTTGATGTTGTGGGATCGGGGCTTGAACCGGCGATCTTCCGATCACAGGCCCACCATCGCTAACCTCTGTGCCACCACTCCCCCAAGGAGATTACTGTATATGATTAGTTTGTACGACTTATTCTCATAATAAGTATTTTAATACTCTTTTTTTTTTTTTTTTGCCTGATCTAACTTATAGCTGTGGTTTCAGCAAAGTAATACTTGGTGTTCTGTATCTTGTCTATTCCATTTATTCTAATTGTTTTTAAAGGGAGATGTGTGGACGAGTCGCTCAATAGGCGGATCATTTCAGGTCACAGCCCTCTTGTGCAATCGGGTGTTTAACTGGCCAGCAGAAGTGGGACAGGAGCATCTTAACCAGCACCTTGCCAAAGGTCTCATGTTCAGTCAGCCACTGGGACTGCTGTGAGTAAACCCACCACCTGCCAATAGGCATTAGGAGGATTTAATAATTAAGTGATAGGGTGAGGACTAAATTGGGTGTTTGTGGGCTGGCAAGACACCCCAAGGTCCCTTTAGTCATGCAGATAGGGGATTCTAATTGCCAGGAATATTGATCAGACTGGCGAGGGGGTAGTACAGGGAATTCACCAGCCATCGATTAGCTGTTACTGCATCTCACTTGTCAATGGAGGAGGGAGGTAAGCATTGGAAAGGCTCCGGGCTTTTCCCACAATATCCTTCACCACCAGTAGCTCCTGACAAGTGCAAACACCATCAGAGTCAATGACGCAACAAGTTGTGATGGAATTACTCCTTAAACCCCATATCTGTGAACCTGTTTTATTTTCTCACAGGTGCGTCAGTTCAATTCAGTTTATTTATGCAGTGCCAAGTCACAACAGAAGTCATCTCAGGGTACTGTACAGTTTCCCATCCTGAGCAAGCACAAAGGGGACAGTGGAAAGGAAAAAAAACTCCCTTTTAACAGGAAGAAACCTCCAGCAGAACCAGGCTCAGGATGAGCGGCCATCTGCTTCAACCAGCTGGGTTTGAGAGGACAGGAAGGAGAAACAGACAAACTCAGAATGACAGGTCCAGGTGGACTTTCTATAGGAGGAAAGACAAAAACACATTTTAAGGTTGAAATAATTACAAATACAAACAAGTAGAGTAGAGCAAGTAAAGGCAGTCGCAGAGGGAGGAAATGAATTCACTTTGTCCTCCAGTAGTCTAAGACTATAGCAGCATAACTAAGGGAAAGCTCAGGAAACCCAAGCCAACCCGAACTATATAATTTATCAAGAAAGGAAAGACAAGACATCTTAAAACTGGACAATGTGTCAGCCTCGTGGACAGAAACTGGAAGTTGGTTCCACAAGAGAGGAGCCTGAGAACTGGAAGATCTGCCTCCCATTCTGCTTTTGGAAACTGTAGGAACCACAAGTACCGTATTATTTGGCCTATAAATGTGGGGTTTTTGCATAATTTGCATGCCCTGCAACTTAAACGCCTAAGATACTTATTTATGGATTTTTCCCATACTTATAAACCAGTTTTTGGCTGAGATATGAACATTTTCATTCATTATGACTGAAAATGTTGAACACTACCATTTTCAGCCACTAGATGGCACTCGAGAAGTATGTCATGTTGTATCATGTAATAGGTAAAAAGTTGCTATTAATGACACAATCGGCTTGCCATAGACTGCCACCTTTTTCCAGCTCGATTGGAGCAACCGTCAAATCAGCTTCATTTTGCTGCTTCGCCCTGGCAAAATGCAGCTAATTTTAAAATTGAAGTGCATTTATTAAATAAGCGTTCAACTGAGACGCACCTTTACTACATTGTATAATGTCGAGCAAACAAATAATTGATTTTAAGTGTTAATTTTGTTAGATTCTTGTTAAAGTCCTCCCGTGCATGCACCCGCTGATGCCATTTGGCAGCCAATCGATTTGTGGCACAACACCAGCCCACATTTCCGGGTTGTGAGCGGTGACGCATAACAAACGTGACGCATCAGTGGTGATGCATAATAGATGTGACGTATACAGCAGCGCAATGTGTTTATGTATTTTTAGTCTTTATTAGACATATTTGGACTGGTGCAACTTATAGGGCGGTGCAACGTGTACAAATAGGGTAAACCTTACAGGATAACCATTTAGGAGTTTAGGAAGCGAAAGGGGGCTTCTCTTGAAGTCTCTCTAGCTTTGATATTTATGTATTAAAAGGAACCAGTTGTAGTTGTATATATGTTAAATCAGATTGGATCCTGCATTCCAACTCATTTTCTGTATAAAAATGTTAGTTCCATCCATGCATATTTACAGCAGACTAATTTCAATAGCTTGGATTAATTAAGAATAAATTCATAGAGAAAAAATCATGTTTTTATATCATTATTGAAAAAATGACAACACCAGAAAGTGATGCAACAACAAAGCACAAGTCAAATTCAATCTGTAAACTTCACACCCGATTGATGCCGAAAACTGCAGCGATGTTACCATTTACACTATGATGGTACAACTTTTTCTCCATCGTTTATTTAGTTCGTAAAATTGTCACGCATGCATTTTCTGTTCTAAAAAGTTAACCTTTATTCAGCCTTCATGAAATAAAAATAAACTCACTGTGCATAAAAATGTAAAATTGTTTATTCTGGTATTTGCTAATCATTGTTATTGGTAGCCCTCACACAACTAGAGAAAATCAGACCATTCCTTTATTCTACCGAGACACCATCATTTTTATTCAATATGGAAAACCTATACTTGTTGACTTTAAACCACTCAACTAAAGATACATGTTAATTTTACCCTTCATGAATAGCAAATAGGAATAATGTTATGTGTCGCTCAGTTGACAGATTAGTTTTCTAAACCATATTAAGCAGTGTTTTATATTTGTGCTGAAATGAGCTAAAGAAACCAGATTTGCTGTCCTGCAGTCTCTAGTCTGAGTCATTTAAAGCCTTTTACAAAACATCAATATATTGATTGAAGTAAGTGTCTCAGTGTGCTGCTCCGTAAACACGCAGTTAGTTTGGTTGTGCATGTTTTATCTACTTGAATCTTATCAGGTTTCAATTCTCTTCATCTTTAATTCCGGTAATCGGTGCAGATTTGGCTTTGGACCATCTGGTTTAAATCTATCCACCTTTGATGTTTGTGGCTGATTGTCAGTAAAGTTGATGATTATATATGGCTCTCTCCCTCTTGCTCTCTCTCTCTCACCTTGAAAGGCCCATTTTTCCAACTTATACTATATTGTGAGGACCAACTGCTCTTTATGGGGACCAAAGCCCGGACCCCATAAGGAGCAGTGCCATTGGTGGGTTAGGTTTAGGGTTAGGTATGTACTGTCATGGTTAGATATGTACTGGTAATGGTTAGGTTTAGGGTTAGGTATGTACTGGTAATGGTTAGGGTTAGGGTTAGGTATGTACTGGCAATGGTTAGGGTTTAGGGTTAGGTATGTACTGGTAATGGTTAGGTTTAGGGTTAGGTATGTACTGGTAATGGTTAGGTTTAGGGTTAGGTATGTACTGGTAATGGTTAGGTTTAGGTATGTACTGGTAATGGTTAGTTTAGGTATGTACTGGTAATGGTTAGGTTTAGGGTTAGGTATGTACTGGTAATGGTTAGGTTTAGGGTTAGGTATGTACTGGTAATGGTTAGGTTTAGGGTTAGGTATGTACTGGTAATGGTTAGGTTTAGGGTTAGGTATGTACTGGTAATGGTTAGGTTTAGGGTTAGGTATGTACTGGTAATGGTTAGGTTTAGGTATGTACTGGTAATGGTTATGTTTAGGTATGTACTGGTAATGGTTAGGTTTAGGGTTAGGTATGTACTGGTAATGGTTAGGTTTAGGGTTAGGTTTAGGTATGTACTGGTAATGGCTTGTTTTTTTATTTTTATTAAATCTATTCATTTTACATCAATAAAAACAAAGCTTAAACATACAGTGTGTAATATAAAAGACATAAAATGAAAGGAGGCAGAGAGATGAACTAATCTTATAGTATCTGCCCCTTTTTTTTTCAAAAAATACAAAATACAAAAGCAAACTCAATCCAAACAATTAACTAAAGCAATGTTTTTCAAGTAATTGAACAAAAAAACTTCATTTGTTGACTAGAAAATAACTAATAGAATGGATTTAACTAAAGATTTTCGTATTTTGTTAACAACTTAGATTTGATCAGTTTTTTAAACACAAGCATAGATTTAGCATATTTAACATCGTTTTCCAAATTGTTCCATAAATCAATTCCCTGTATCGAAACAGTCCGACCCTTCAAACTGGTCCTATACTGAGGTTTTGCAAAAATCTCAGTTCCCTTAAGACTATAACAAGACCTTCTTTTGACAAAAAACTTTTGAACGTTTGGAGGCAGTAAGTTGTTTTGAGCTCTATACATAACTAATGAAATATTATAATCCACCAAATCATAAAATTTCAATAACTTAAGTTGGTTAAATAATATATTGGATGGATGACAATAAGGTTTTCCTAAAATAATTCTCACAGCTCTTTTCTGTAAAATAAAAACAGGCTTTGTTATAGTTTTAAATGCCTTCCCCCAAACTTCAACACAATAAATTAAATGTGGAACAAAAATGGTATTATATAACAAATACAAAGCTGTCTCATTCAAAAAATCTTTAACTTTATACAGTACCGCAGTAGATCTGGCTAACTTAATTTTTACCGAAGTGATGTGCTGTTTCCACGACAGTTTGTCATCAATTACCACACCCAAAAACTTCACCTCATTCACTCTCTTGACTTCCACACCATCAATTTTTAGAAAAAAATCCATATTCTTTTTTGTATTACTAAATAACATGTAATTGGTTTTTCCAAGATTCAATGATAGCTTGTTTAATTTAAACCAGGTTTGTATTTTTGCAAATTCCATTGTTATCAACGCAGTCATTTGTTCAAAGTCACTACCAAAATAAAAGAAGGTAGTATCATCAGCAAACAATATACAATTTAGCAGTCCAGACACCTTCACTAAATCATTTACATATAAAATAAACAACTTTGGTCCGAGTATCGAGCCCTGTGGGACTCCACATGTAATTGGACAGAAATCAGATTGTATATCGTCAACATACACAAACTGCTTTCTGTCCGTCAAATAACTTTGTATCCACTGCAGAGCTCGCCCTCTAATACCATACCTGTTAGTTTATTGACAAGAATAGTGTGGTCAATAGTGTCAAACGCTTTTCTTAAGTCAACAAATAAACTTATACAGTGTTGTTTTTGATCAATGGCTGTGGTGATTTTTTCTGTTAATTCCATAAGTGCCATTGATGTGGAATTTTTTGATCTGAATCCATATTGTCTAGCACTCAAGATGTCGTGTTTTTCAAGAAATTTATCCAATCTGTTTACAAATACTTTTTCAAGAATTTTAGAGAATTGTGGTAACAGTGAAATGGGTCTATAATTGTCAAAAACACCTTTATCACCGTTTTTAAAAATAGGGATCACTTTAGCAACTTTCATATTATCAGGAAATATGCCCTCTGAAAGAGACAAGTTACATATGTTTATGTTTATGTTTATGTTTATTAAATTTGTTCATTTTTTTACAGAAGAAACTATACAAGACAATCTCATTAAATGATAGTGTACAAAATGTAAAAAATGAAAGGTAGCAGAAAGAAGAATAAATCTTATTATATCTGCCCCTTACTTACAACAATCAGATTAAACAACAATAATCGGCCATGTAAACAATAATAATCTTCAACCAACTTTTTCAACAATCAGATTTAACAATAATAATCTTCAACCAACAGTACAAAATGACTAACTCTTTCTAATTTTCTAATATGGTTCAATGACCTGATGTATTATATTTTTTACAACCACCATATCAATATAAACCCAATCCCTAGATCTCTTGTCTGCAAATTTTTCAACTATCAGAAGTATTTCTTTATTGTCAATTTCTTGTAGAATCATAGTATATTCACAGTCTTCAATCAAATAGTTCACATTACCATCAACACTTGCGATTGTATTTGCAAGATTTGGCCCTATATTCACAAAATGGTTATTAAATTAATTTACAATTTCATTTTCATCTTGCATTTCTTCATTGTCTTTCTTGAAAAACTGTGACAAGCTCGTATTATTTTTAGGATTTTTCAAAACACTGTTCAAAACTCTCCAGGTTCCTTTTATCACCATTTGTTTTATGTAATAAATCACTATAAAATTCTCTCTAGGGTTAGGTATGTACTGGTAATTGTGAGGTTTAAATGGTAAATGGAGCTTATTTATATAGCACTTTCCAGCCCCCTGTGAGGAGCCCCAAAGCGCTTTACAATACCAGCCATCCACCCATTCATACACACATTCATACACCGGTAGTGGTAGCCTGCCTTGCAAGGCGCCATCCAGACCTACCGAGAGCAACTCGGGGTTAAATGTCTTGCCCAGGGACACAACGACACATGGTGAGCGGACGCGGGATTCGAACCTCCAACCTTCCGATCGGGGGTCGACTGCCATTACCACTGTGCCACGGCCGCCCCTACATACCTAACCCGTTTAGGGTTAGGTATGTACTGGTACTGGTTAGGTTTAGGGTTAGGTATGTACTGGTACTGGTTAGGTTTAGGGTTTGGTATGTAATGGTTATTAATGTCTAGGTTAGGCTATAGAAATGAATGACAAATTAATGGAAGGCAATGCAAAGTTCCTGTAAAGATAGAAATATAAACTTGCATGTGTGTGTGTGTGTGTGGGAGGGGGGTCAGATCATATATGTAGACAGACAGACAGAAAGACAGTGAGACAGAGACACAAAGACAGGCAGACAGAGAGACAGGCAGACAGACTAACCGTGTTTCCATCTCTTTTCAATTCGAATTTTGAGCGAATTTTTGAAAATTCGCAAAAATGTAAATAAAAATTAATGCGAATCAGAAGTGTTTCCATCAACTGGCTTGAAGCGAATCCACCAGGCCACGCAAAGCGGCATTACGTCAGACGTCAGCGTTACGCACGTCTACAGTAAACAGGAAGTAGCGGTTGAAAACAGGAACCGAACCACACATCTCGGCAAAATGGAGAGAATATTTCAGGAATGTGTTGCTATCGGGCAAGTTGTATTTATTCTGTCATGCCAACTAGTTTTAGCGATGTTACAGCGGAAACAGCTGATCAGTCACATGACGTGAATGTTCGCTACGTCAGAACTGAGTCGGCAAATCTGTTTCCATCTCTCGTTTTGCGCATCAGCTCTGTTTCGAAAAACCCAAAAACCACCTCAAGCCAGCGTATCAACTTTTTTGCGAATTAGAGGAAGTTAATTCGAATTGTGCCGTTTCCATTCACCTTTTCTGATGCGATACTTCTAAATGCGCATCAAGAAACCTTGATGGAAACACGGCTACAGATAGAAGATGATGAAATGTAAATCAGCAAGACACAAATGTATCTGCAGATATTTTGACTGTTTGATGATTTCCAGTATTGTGACCTAAAAGCTTGTTGTAAGTTTTTTTTTCTCCTTGTTTGTGTCTAACAGTTTCAGCTTGAGTCGAGGGCTTAAACACATCTTAATGTTTTAACTGTCTCTTTGTTGTCTCTGAAAGGAGATTGTCCCTCTATGATGTTTAAAACCAAGCTGCAGCTGTTTATACACCACTCAGTCACCCCACAGCCATCTTCACAAATTGAATTAATTTCAGTCTGAATTTGTGTTTTCAGTCAAGTAATTATTTTTAAACCCCAAAGGAAGCCTAGAGAAATGAGTCAGATCTGCACAAGTTGTGAAATTTCACGATATATGATTTAACACCAACCGAAGGGACACGAGCCTGAAGCACTGCAATTTACCAACCATTCATCTGTTGGCAAATTTAATCAACAACATATTTGATATATTTTAAAAAGTTAGATAAATTTGATTAAAAAGTTTTTTTTTTCTTAGTTACCATCAGAAATTAATCTCCCTAATCCCACTTTGATCTCCTCCATGCATATAAGATGCGCCTCTGTGTTCTTTAAATCCGTCACAGAGGAATGTGACTGTAGAACTATGTGGTGATCCAACAGCATGTAGCTACAAGATGAGATGATTAATGGAGATAAAGACGGAGGTCTGAAACGGATGGCGGTCCATCGTCTTTCTTTGTACTTTGAGGACTATAAGGGGTTTTAGGAGTGCGTAAGTTCAGCTGCAGCAGCACAAAGTAAAGCTATAAATGTTTTTATTATTTTTAAGTTTCAGCTAGAATAATTGAGACCGGCTGACACTATAACACCGCCTGAAGAAAAGTGTGCTGCTGGCTTTGGTTTGATGCACATGAGCAGCTGTCAGAAGAGCAATAGTACATTTTGTTTAACTTGGGATTCTCAACCGTACATCTTGGCCAAAAACCAAATTATCTACGACGCTAAGAGTAAATAGATGTGTGTGTTAAACCTTTTTAACATGTGTGTTTCATTGTATCGAGCAAGAATCGTGGGTTAGAAACCCTTCCCTGTGTTCTGTCTCATCTTCAGCGAGCAGGGGAGGCCAGCAGGAGAAGCCTGAACTTGAAACCAAAGAAAACTTCAAGCTACACCACCACCCACCAGCAGACATGATCACTTTGGTTCAGAAAATTCACACTTTCCCAGATCTTTTCCCAGCAGCGATGACCAGAGCTGATGCAGATCAGGCCAAGTTAGATTCTGGCTCTCGCCCTCTTTTAAGCAGCTCCTGGAATAGCCAGCAGCCCCGAGCGCAGACGTGATGAGAGCTTCATAATGGCAACAAAATAAGTCTCATCTGCTTTAGTGTTAGTTTAGATAGCTGGAGCTGAAGGAGGGGCTCAATGGTTTTACAGACGATTTAGGTCGTTAGTGCAGACTGCCAAACTCGTCTCAAGTCGGGTGGTGACCAAGAGGGGTCACTCTGTTCACTAATTGTACACCACAGGCAAGATCAGGTTGTGCTGTCAAGAAAAGGGGAGACTCAGACCGTTTCCCTTTTTTGTGTATTCCTAAATCTTATTAGATGATGAACTCTTTTTTTTTTTAATGAGCCCAAGTGAAAATGAGAAGTACGGTTAAATGCAGGCACTTGGCAGACCTCAGTGCTGTTTTTTCTTAGTTAGATATTTAAGTTTGGGCCCCCGTCACCCACATTCCTTCTTGCTGTTTACAGCACAGTTTCTTTACCTGATGTATGTGACAGCACATGTATGATTTCATACACACATATCTTATCATTTTATTTATTTATTTATTCGTTTCATTGCATTTCCATTAAAACCACAAATACAATAAATAAATAAAAATGAAAGGAAGCAGAAGAAGAAAATTTCTTATCATATCTGCTCCCTCTTAAACAAAATGTTTATGTTTGTTTATTAAATTTGTTCATTTTTTTTACAAAAGAAATACAATACAAGACAATCCCATTAATGATACGTACACAATGTAAAAAAAATGAAAGGTAGCAGAAAGAAGAATAAATCTTATTATATCTGCCCCTTTTTTCAAACAATCAGATTAAACAATAATAATCTTTCACCAGCAGTACAAAATGACTAACTCTTTCTAATTTTCTAATACTAATACATAACTAATAATTGATACAATACACATTATGCTAATTCATATATATTTTTTCAACAAATTCCTTTTGATCATTTTCTTAAATGTAAACAGTGACTTGGCATTTTTAACTACATTCTCCAAGCCATTCCATAATCTAATTCCCTGGATTGAGGTAGAACGTCCCTTCAAGCTAGTTCTGAATTGTGGTTTTACAAACATCTCTGTCCCCTTAAGATTATAACAACTTTGTCTTTTAACAAAATTCATTTGGATATTTAAAGGTAAATCGTTATTTTGAGCCCTATACATAATTGATAAAATATTATAATCAACCAAATCATGGAATTTCAATAATTTCAGTTGATAAAATAATGTACTGGATGGATGACAATAATGTTTTCTAGTGATAATTCTTACAGCTCTTTTCTGTAATACAAAAATAGGCTTTGTGATTGTTTTACACGCTTTCCCCCAAACATATATCACAAAATAACAAAATCAATTCAAACTATCAATTCAAACAATAATCATTCATATATAATACAGAAAAATACATAACTCATCAAAATTTCACATTTAACAAAATAGACAATAATCAGTTATATA
>JBBPBX010053232.1:2274-23918 GCA_038048925.1 Garcialebias charrua | reverse complement strand
GCTGCTTCTCCACATCGAGAGGAGCCAGTTGAGGTGGCTCGGGCATCTGGTTAGGATGCCTCCTGGACGCCTCCCTGGTGAGGTGTTCCGGGCATGTCCCACCGGGAGGAGACCCAGAGGAAGACCCAGGACACGCTGGAGGGACTATGTTTCTCGGCTGGCCTGGGAACGCCTTGGGATTCCCCTGGAGGAGCTGCACCAAGTGGCTGGGGAGAGGGAAGTCTGGGCCTCCCTACTTAGGCTGCTACCCCCGCGACCCGACCCCGGATAAGCGGAAGAAGATGGATGGATGGATGGATGGATGGATGGATGTTTTTGCTACTTTTCTATTGTTTATTGTTTAATGTATGTGTTTCATTGGCCTCGAGGCTCAATAAGATTTACCTGACTAAATAAAGGTTGAATGAAAAAAAATAAAAAAATAAAATTCAGTGTAACATTATTTTTGATCAAAGCTTGTAAGAACCCCCCCCACCTACAGAGCAGTCTCTGGTGAAAACAACTCTCTCTCTCTGTAGAAGCAAGTTGGAAATGCTGTTGGAATGTGTGGTTAATTTGTGGGGGATGTATGTAAATGAATGTTCTTTGTGTGAGGGGGATCTTTTGTTTTGACCTACTGGAGAAGATTATGCTGGGAGAAGATTCTCAGGAGGGGATGTTTACCCAAAAACAAAGATATCCACCCCCAGGCTCATGACACCTAATGGAAGAATTGTCATTTTGACAAACTCATGGCAGTTCTAGTGTTTTTTTTTTCCCCTGGGTTTGCCAGTGTTAAACAACTGCGCACCTCCACTCAACAATCTGTACTGGTGTAAAACGCTAATTAGTTGCTGCTAAAATGTTAAAAACAACGCGCGCGCGTCTCAGCTTCTCTCCCCCCCTGCTCTGCAGGCACCAGACAGCTGTCCCCCCCTCCCCCCCCCGCTCCGCTCTGAGCAGCCGTGTCCTCGCTGTAAACTGTGTTACAAACACGCGCGGCTCCACAGTCACTCCTGTGATGTTTCTCTGCACGCTCAATAACCTTGCTGGTTTGTAGCAGACGTTGCTTTATTGTTTAAGCTGCACAAATACACTTAACAGACTGCATGATCCTCCACCGCTCCCTTCTCTGACTTTCTTTCACACCCGAACCTGCGCGCCTACGTCACGCTCTCGGTGCGTTCACTGGCACTCTGTAATATACATGCTCAACACTGCTGTATGCTGGTGAAGATTCTCAGTCGTCCAGGACATGATAAAATCAGAAAACACTGCTGTATACATTACAACTCCATCAGACAGATCAGTAAAAAAAAATGAATCAGAGGAATGACACAAACTTCATTTTATTTAGGCTAGTTGTTTAAGGAAACTACACCTGCACTTTAAAAATGATTGTTATTTAGATTGGAAAAAGTCTGCACAAAATATAGTTAAAAACACCACCACAAAAACTAAAGTGCAGGTGTAGTTTTACTTGGAGACTAAATACTTTACTAAATAAAGTAATTTCAGTAAAATTACCTTGTTGTTTTTAAAAATTGTATATAATACTGCAAAGCAACATGTTAAGTTAATTTTGTCAAATAAATACATTTGATTTTTTTTTTTAGGTTATATCACGGAATTTATCGTTATCGTGATATACTCTGAAATATCACGATATAATTTTTGAGCCATATCGCCCAGCCCTACTGGACTCTGTGTCATCAAACGGGTTATTCACTAAACTCTCGGTCATGTGTTCATTCAGTTTGCACTACTTCTCATATTTGCACTAATGTTTGTATTACATTACTGCCTATAGTCATACTACTGTTTACATTCACTGTTTACATTAATACTGTTTACATTTATTACTACTGCTTTACATTTATTACTACTGTTTACATTTACACTACTTTTATCTACACTACTGCAGATACATATACAGTATTCTCTGACTAGCCTTATCTAAGGATGCCAAATGTGCCTTATGTGCCTTACTGCATATGCCACTTTGCCTCTATACCAACATCAACTACCTCATACATATACTGTGTACATTAACTTATATGCTGCTGTGCCACTCTTTGCAAATGTCAACGCTAGAAACTTCAGTTTATTTTATAGATTTACGTTTTTATACTTTTCATACTACTATGCAAAAACTCAGGACAGTATTACACTTTTATTATTTCATTTTATGCTTATGTTCATTGGGTGTTTGGTGTTTTAGGGGTGTTTGGTGTTTCAGTGTTGGTGTAAATTTTCATACTTTTATACTATTATGAAAAAACTCAGGACAGTGTTACACTTTTTTACTATTTTATGCTTATGTTTATTAAATGTTTTAGTGTTTAGTGTTTAGATGGTTACTGTTGCACCGAGGGACTGAGAGAAACGCAATTTCGGTCCTGTGTATGTCCTGTACATATTGCAGTTCTGACAATAAAGTTGACTTTGACTTTGACTTTGACTTTGATTTTTCCAATCTATTGGTAATAATTGGACAATGCGACCTATACTCTGGTGCGACCTATACTCCGAAAAATATGGTAACTGTTAAAGAACTGTTCAGTGTTCCCAGACGACGTCTGAAAGAAAAATCCAGTTTAATGATCTTTAATGTTCAGACGATACACTAAGTCAAGGAACAGCTGTCATAACATATTTCTTGATTTACCATGTGTGTGTTGGGGTAAATGCTGATCTCTGCGTCAGGTGAACACTCAGTGATCGTTGTTCTGGTGGAAAACTCCAGCCTTGGAGCAATCCCCTGGGAATAAAATGAATTTATAGAGAGATTAGAGATAGGGAAATTAAAGTGTTTTGTTAAAAAAGATTTAAAAAATTGGAATTTTTCAGAATAATTATTTATCTAGACCAGTGGTCGGTATGTTCAGATTCAACACGTACTTTATTCAGTAAGAAGAAGAAAAAAAAAAAAGGCAGAATTTTTCAAAACAAAGTTTGCAAACTCTTTGTTTATCAGCATGTATGACTTCAGTTAGTTAAACGCAATATAACTGTTAAAAACAACTTTACTGTGCACCTCGTTTGTTCAAAGGATACTCTTACTGGAAAATGAGGTGCCTTCGTCATCAGAACTTCTTGGTCCACTCCAGACAAAGGAGGAACAAGTTTCGGCTCTGGGAATAAGAAACTCCGTGCATCTTCTTCAAAACATGCAAGAATGTCCCCCGCTACAAAACAAATCAGTGCTGTCATGCACGTCTCATTGTACAGCAGGGCTTTTCAACCAAACTGCTCAGGGGCCGCACATCCAGCAATTAAAGTCATTATGTCAATAAACCGAGTTTTACAATGAATTATGTTACCTTTTAAATGTGTTTATTTAGCTGCATTGAATCACAAATACACTAAAACAGAACCCAATACCCAGAATAAAAAAATAAAAAAATAAATAATGAACTCATTGGCTGACCGAACTGAAGTCACCCGTGGGACAGAAGTGGCCCGCGGGCCGCCAGTTGAGTAGCCCTACTGTTTAGTGTTCATTACATGAAAACAGGACACAAGATGGAAAGCAAAAAATTTTAATGAAAAAAAAAAAAGAAAAACAAACAGGAGTTAATATGTACAGTTATTTTGTTCAGTGTTAGGAGCTTGGTTTAATGACACACATTGTTGCGCACATCACATCAGTAATGTTGTTTTCTGTCCATTTAAAAAAAAAAAGTGACCTTTGATAATAACGCCATCACCATGTTGTTTTGCACTGAATGCCATTTTGTAATTTTGATACTAAATAAATAAATAAATAAACCTAGATTATAGAAAAGCTATCATTATAAATTCCAAATACTGTATATAAAAAAGTGTTTAGGATCAGTAGAGTTCTGCAATCCTAAAAAATAATGTTAAATCAATCGTTTTTATATCAAGTTTTGTAGTTAAAACACTAAAACCCTGGAAGATCATCCACATTCTGGATGATTTTTAATGTCACCGCTGGGTCATCATCCTGTACGAACCGGGTTTTACCAAAACACTAAGGTAATCTGAGCTCTCGTGAACTATTTTTTTAAATCAACAACGACAAAAACTACATTACATTTAAAATCAGAATAAAAGCATCCTTCAGTTTTCAAAGGAACCTCACATTTTCATCGTACCTGGAGGAATCAGTTGAACCAGCTCTATTCTGACCGTCTCATCTGTGAAGAAGTTCAGACATTTAAACAGCTTTACAAAGACAATACACAGATGATGCACATGTACTAAACTTTAGTTATCCTGCTGAACATGAGAGAAGATTACTGTATGCAACATGAAACTGCTGTTCTGATGACAACACTGGATATGTTCAGTGATGGGAAACACACATCACACTGAATCAAATATAGACGGAGTCCAAAGTTTAAAATAAGCTTAATGAGCATATTTTGATGTAGACGTTAACTATAATTTGCAAGAATGTTCTCATTATCCCATCCTAATGAGATACGCCAACTGTAGCGACTTCGATTCACAAAAAAGTTGCTGCCGGCTGAGTAGAGTTTGCTCTGTGACGTGTCTCCATTAATCCATGCTGAGTCCACCTTGCATTTTGTGTATTTATTAAAACTAGCACAATTACTTTTGCATCCAGCAAACAGCATCTGTATGAATTTACATGTTGGTCAGTTTGACTTACAACGATACTGATCAAAAGTTGTGTTTCTAAATTGTCCTCCAGTGACAGTCAACAGAAAAGTTTGCAAGAAACCCCACTAACCCTGCACCTGGTGCTCAGATCAGCTAAGCAATATTGTGACCACACCCCTCATGCAATTACCTGCAGGGTTGGACAAATCTGAACACCTGTGCCACCATAAACAACAACACACAACAGTCATTTTGGCTCTTACTCCAACATATCTGTGCTTTAGAAGTATTTCAAAATAGATAACAAGCGGTATAACCAGGGGCGGCCGGCCAATAGGGGGCGCTAGGGCGCCGCCCCACTGGAACTTCTGGACCATTGAAGACTTTTAAAAAAAATGAAATAATAAAATACAAATATTTCGAAATATATGCATATATGTTTTTAGTTGTGTAGGATAAATATTTCATGAGTAATGATGAGTTATGTTTGTTTCAAAAAACGTTTTCAGATTGGTGACATATTTCCTGTCCTGTGGGCGCATGCATCTTATCCATAGACTCTCATTAATAATGGCGCATGCGCAGTTATTCCACGATGTTACAAAACAATGGGAAGATGCTGGGCGCAGTTTTCAGCACCCTGGACACGTCCAACGTGAGCTCTACCTACCAACATGTACTTCCTGTCTTTTTTTTGTCTGAAAAATGAGCCGTGCAGTCAGTGACTCAAGCAGGCTTGCTCAGGTAAGTTTTGAATCATTGAAAGCCCTTTATCTAATGTCTATTTGCATTTCTGACTGATGTACCTCTCAACTTTCAGATGGCTCTTTGTGAAAAAAGCCTTCAGCTGACTGTTTATTCTAAAAGTGGCAACTATGCTAATGCTATCCTTTATCTAATGCTTATATTATCATATTATACCATTCCTGACTGATATGCCTCTGCAAGTGGGAACTGGTGAGTTTTTTCTTTTTTTTTCTTTGTTTGTTTGTGGAGTTAGGTTGCCAGCGCTAGCCTCCAGGTTATTGTACAGTACTGTATTGGACTCTGATTTTAAATTGCTTATAAAAAATGATCAAACATTAATAATTGTATATACTAAATGTTATTGGTGGTGTTTTACTATTTCTTAACACTGTATTGATCTGCAAAGCCTCTTGCAAGTAGAAATGCAGAAATGTTTTAATCTCACTTATTTTCTATAATTTATATATTATTTATTATTTTATATATATTTTATATATATAAATAAATATATATATTTATATTTACACCTCAGCAGGGTCTTGGAGGGCGCGTGGGAGTTTGCCCAACCAGTTTACATGTGCTTTGTGGACTTGGAGAAGGCATTCGACCGCGTCCCTCGGGGGGTTCTGTGGGGGGTACTCCGGGAGTATGGGGTACCAGGCCCATTGATATGGGCTGTTAGGTCCCTGTACGACCGGTGTCAGAGCTTGGTCCGCATTGCCGGCAGTAAGTCAGGCTCGTTTCCAGTGAGAGTTGGACTCCGCCAAGGTTGCCCTTTGTCACCGATTCTGTTCATAACTTTTATGGACAGAATTTCTAGGCGCAGCCAAGGTGTTGAGAGGATCCGTTTTGGTGACCTTAGAATCGCTTCTCTGTTTTTTGCAGATGATGTGGTCCTATTGGCTTCATCAGTTCGTGATCTACAGCTTTCGCTGGAGCGGTTTGCAGCTGAGTGTGATGCGGCCGGGATGAGGATCAGTTCCTCCAAATCCGAGGCCATGGTCTTGAGCCGGAAAAGGGTAGCATGCCCTCTCCGGGTCGGGGAGGAGGTCCTGCCCCAAGTGGAGGAGTTTAAGTATCTCGGGTCTTGTTCACGAATGAGGGAAAACTGGAGCGTGAGATCGATAGGCGGATAGGTGCAGCGTCCGCAGTGAAGCGGGCGCTGTACCGGTCTGTCGTGGTGAAGAGAGAGCTGAGTCAAAAGGCAAAGCTCTCAATTTACCGATCGATCTACGTTCCCACCCTCATCTATGGTCATGAGCTTTGGGTTATGACCGAAAGAACAAGATCTCGGATACAAGCGGCTGAAATGAGTTTTCTCCGCAGGGTGGCTGGACTCTCCCTTAGAGATAGGGTGAGAAGCTCAGTCATCCGGGAGGGACTCGGAGTAGAGCCGCTGCTTCTCCACATCGAGAGGAGCCAGTTGAGGTGGCTCGGGCATCTGGTTAGGATGCCTCCTGGACGCCTCCCTGGTGAGGTGTTCCGGGCATGTCCCACCGGGAGGAGACCCAGAGGAAGACCCAGGACGCGCTGGAGGGACTATGTTTCTCGGCTGGCCTGGGAACGCCTTGGGATTCCCCCAGAGGAGCTGCTCCAAGTGGCTGGGGAGAGGGAAGTCTGGGCCTCCCTACTTAGGCTGCTACCACCGCGACCCGACCCCGGATAAGTGGAAGAAAATGGATGGATGGATGGATATATATTTTTTTGTTTGTTCTTTGTTGTTTAATGAGTCAAATTGGTTTTTCTCATCCTGAGCATTTAATTGTTCTGTTGACCTTGTATTAATCTGCATTTGATAAAAGAAACACTAAGTTTGAACTTGGAATTTTTCTTTCCATTTTCCCCTCTTTGTTCCACAACGGGGGACAAATGGTAAATGGACTGTACATATATAGCGCCTCTCTATCTGATCAAGATACTCAAAGCTCTTTACAACAATCTGGGCCTCATGTACACATTCAAACAATAATCTACTAGATCTATACAAAGACCAATCATCTTTATCACATTCATACACTGATGGGACACACATCAGACAATGAGGGGTTCAGTGTCACTTTGGCATGTGACTGCTGGTGGAATCAAACCCCCAACTCTTGCAATGGTGGACAACTGCTCTAACTACTCAGCCACAGCTGCCCTAACAATAAAAACAATTTACTGTAGTAGCTGTTTGTAATATTTGCTCCTAGCAATGAAGCTACATTCAATAACACTAATTTTTCAAGACATTTAAAATCCAAGCACTCAGCTGAGTACGTCCAGTTCCTAAATCTTAAACTATAATAGTTAAGCAGTTACTTTAGACCAAAAAAAAAAAGAGAAGAGACATAAGGCAAAGAGTATCACAACAGTGGAAACTGAATTTATAGTTCTAGATGACCAATCTCTCTGCATTTAAGAAAAAAGTTTTCATCACCTTTCATTGCTGCTGGAGCCACAATATGTCCCACCCCACCCCCCAACACTACAGGAACAACACACAGTGACACCAGAACTGAATAAAAATGGTCATCATCACCTAGAATATATTTGTTCTTTGATGTTCAGTTTGAATTAGTTTTAGTTTTAAATAGCACTAATTGACAAGTCATCACAGGGAACTGTAAAAAAAAAAAAAAAAAGCTATTTAGCAAAAGTTACCAGTATCTATATTAAGAATCCAGGTGAATGTGTTAATTGATTATTAATAAAAGCAGATGCTTTTTTTTACTGTGGAGTTGTGGAGCAACTGTGGTTTCAAGCGCATTACTGTGTGTATGGTGTGAAATCTGTGTGTTCTGTAAAACATTCAAAGTAATACAAAATCTGATTAAGTCATGTTGGCCAAAACTAAATACTTTATTTAACTTTATTCATGCAGGTAGTCCAGTGAGTCACGAGGACTCGTTTTCAAGAGAGACCTGTCTTCAGTGACTCATATTAGTATCGGGGACAAGAACTCTTCACTGGAACATTCAAAAGGATGTCAAGTTGATTTATTTAGCACCTTTCACTAGTAAAATTCACTTTGTGAATTTACTTTGATTTCTACACCTGGCACTTGCTGGACTCCATAAACACACAGATCAAGCTGTAACAAAATAGCAACACTTACATTCGAGCATTACAGCCATTTCTCCAGGGTCAGCTGCATATCTGAATATCTGTGGAAAAAAGTGAACTGTTCAAATATGTCTCCTTGAATATTTTATATAACTCTACAAAATGTACGAGACCCCAGTGTTCATAAAGACCAAATGGAAATAAGTCATTATTTAGATACACATGAAACCATTGGCTTCACACTTGTTTCACTGTGTAACAATCAGTGATGATATCCATCCATCCATCCATTTTCTTCCGCTTATCCGGGGTCGGGTCGCGGGGGTAGCAGCCTAAGTAGGGAGGCCCAGACTTCCCTCTCCCCAGCCACTTGGAGCAGCTCCTCTGGGGGAATCCCAAGGCGTTCCCAGGCCAGCCGAGAAACATAGTCCCTCCAGCGTATCCTGGGTCTTCCTCTGGGTCTCCTCCCGGTGGGACATGCCCGGAACACCTCACCAGGGAGGCGTCCAGGAGGCATCCTAACCAGATGCCCGAGCCACCTCAACTGGCTCCTCTCGATGTGGAGAAGCAGCGGCTCTACTCCGAGTCCCTCCCGGATGACTGAGCTTCTCACCCTATCTCTAAGGGAGAGTCCAGCCACCCTGCGGAGAAAACTCATTTCAGCCGCTTGTATCCGAGATCTTGTTCTTTCGGTCATAACCCAAAGCTCATGACCATAGATGAGGGTGGGAACGTAGATCGATCGGTAAATTGAGAGCTTTGCCTTTTGACTCAGCTCTCTCTTCACCACGACAGACCGGTACAGCGCCCGCTTCACTGCGGACGCTGCACCTATCCGCCTATCGATCTCACGCTCCAGTTTTCCCTCATTCGTGAACAAGATCCCGAGATACTTAAACTCCTCCACTTGGGTAAGGACCTCCTCCCCGACCCGGAGAGGGCACGCTACCCTTTTCCGGCTCAAGACCATGGCCTCGGATTTGGAGGAACTGATCCTCATCCCGGCCGCATCACATTCAGCTGCAAACCGCTCCAGCGAAAGCTGTAGATCACGAGCTGATGAAGCCAATAGGACCACATCATCTGCAAAAAACAGAGAAGCGATTCTAAGGCCACCAAAACGGATCCTCTCAACACCTTGGCTGCGCCTAGAAATTCTGTCCATAAAAGTTATAAACAGAATCGGTGACAAAGGGCAACCTTGGCGGAGTCCAACTCTCACCGGAAACGAGCCTGACTTACTGCCAGCGATGCGGACCAAGCTCTGACACCGGTCGTACAGGGACCTAACAGCCCATATCAAAGGGCCTGGTACCCCATACTCCCGGAGTACCCGCCACAGAACCCCCCGAGGGACGCGGTCGAATGCCTTTTCCAAGTCTACAAAGCACATGTAAACTGGTTGGGCAAACTCCCACGCACCCTCCAGGACCCTGTTGAGGGTGTAGAGCTGGTCTAGTGTTCCACGACCAGGACGAAAACCACACTGCTCCTCCTGAATCCGAGGTTCGACTATCCGACGGACCCTCCTCTCCAGAACCCCTGAATAGACCTTACCAGGGAGGCTTAAGAGTGTGATCCCTCTATAGTTGGAACACACCCTACGGTCCCCCTTTTTGAATAGGGGAACCACCACCCCAGTCTGCCAATCCAAGGGAACTGCCCCCGATGTCCACGCGATATTGCAGAGTCGCGTAAGCCAACACAACCCCACAACATCCAGAGCCCTAAGGAACTCAGGACGAATCTCATCCACCCCCGGAGCCTTGCCACCGCGGAGCTTTTTAACCACCTTGGCGACCTCAGCACCAGAGATTGGAGAGCCCGACCCAAAGTCCCCAGGCTCCGCTTCCTCAGTGGAAGACGTGCCAGTAGGATTGAGGAGGTCTTCGAAGTATTCCGCCCACCGACTCACAACATCCCGAGTTGAGGTCAACAGCACGCCATCCCCACCATAAATGGTGTTGGTCGCGTACCGCTTTCCCCCCCTGAGACGCCGGATGGTGGACCAGAATCGCCTCGAAGCCGTACGGAAGTCATTCTCCATGGCCTCTCCGAACTCCTCCCACGCCCGAGTTTTTGCCTCAGCAACCACCCGAGCCGCATGCCGCTTGGACTGCCGGTACCTATCTGCTGCTTCCGGGGTCCCACAGGCCAAAAAGGCCCAATAGGACTCCTTCTTCAGCTTGACAGCATCCCTCACCGCCGGTGTCCACCACCGGGTTCGAGGGTTGCCACCACGACAGGCACCAACAACCTTGCACCACGACAGGCACCAACAACCTTGCGGCCACAACTCCGATAAGCTGCCTCGACAATAGAGGCGCGAAACATGGCCCACTCGGGCTCATGATGATATCTAATATAATAATACCAGATGAACACATGCCTTTTCAAAGGTCATTTTCTCATGGACCAGCAGAGGAAAGATGGCAGGAAGACGTTCAGATTGGCGGTACTGGCCCAGAAAGCCCACACTGAGGTAAATGTCATGTTTGGTTGGCAGGCGAACTCCAGGACAAGAAACCTGGGAATAAAGAAGAAACAAAGAGGAGTAAAGCCAGAAGGTCACATTAAGATCTGCTCAGCGGCCGAGACATTTCCCACCAGCTCTCAGCAATAGTTGTCACATAGCTGTAAATTTTAAATAGTTTAAACAACAAGAGTAACAACAGTTTTTTTTTTTACCAAACACTTTGAGCTATGGCAGATTGAACTTGAGAGTCTTGACTCTGAACTTAGTTACTTTTGGTCTTAGCTTGAACTCATTTTTGACTTTTGGTTTAACTTAAACATCTAACTAAACAATTTCTGTAGACATTCTGAAAAAGGCCACTTCTACCCAAAATGCCAACAGACAAAACTATTCTTATCTAGAGCTCTAAAGTGACTTGGGATCTACTTTTTTTTAACAATTTAAGATGACAATTCTGACATTTTGTGTAAGAAGTGTAAAGTTTGGGAGATTAAAATTATTTTTGGCACGTTTAGACAGCACTAAAATTAGAGTGTAAATTCATCACAATCTAAGTAAAAAAAAAAAGCTCCAAAACTTACACATTTTAAACTGATTGGGGAAAAAAATGGAAGGAATCAATAAATAACTCTGAATGCTAGGAAACACCTTGTGTCTGTGACTTTCCTTCCCTCCATTGATTACGGTGACATTCTCTACATGAATGCTCCTACAAGCACCCTGCGGATGTTGGATGTTGTCTATCATGGTGCACTAAGATTCATAACTGGCTGTGATTATCGTACCCACCACTGCACCCTGTATTCACTGGTTAACTGGACATCATTAACTTCACACAGACTCTTCCACTGGTACATTTTCATCTTTAAATCACTTCTTGGTCTGCTGCCCTCATACATCTCCTCCTACATGTCTTTGCGTGAGTGCAGCTACAGCGTGCGCTCTCAGGACATGATTACCTGCAGTGTTCCGTCAGTGAGGACTGAACTTGGAAAAAGGGCCTTCTCCTACTCCGCTCCTGCTTCATGGAATATCTTACAAAAAGATCTGAAGCTCTCGACCTTGACCTCTCTAAATGGCTTTAAGAATCTGTTGGACTCCTGGCAAAAACCAATTCCTGTTTATAGTTTTCTTCATTTGCCTTATAATCTATCTGTTTTGCTACTTTGACATTTTTTAAACTTGTTTAAAAAATGCCTCTCTTATGATTGTCTATTGTTGTCGCTATTGTCATCATTCTTTGTTGAAACCAGGTCTCTCTTGTAAATGAGTCCTCGAGGCTCAATGGGATTAACCTGTTTAAATAAAGGTTGAATGAAAAATGCCAGACATTTCAAACATGTGAAGTTCTTCTTTCTGTGACTTTCTACGGAAAATTAAACAACAAAGAAACTTCAATTCGTAAATTGACGACATTCGTCTTTCCATCCATAACAGTTTGTCATTACACTTTAAATAAATGGTGGAAAGACAGAGGTCTAGCAGGGTATAGATCTGGAGTCTCATGTACAAAAGACTTGCATAGATTTCCTACTGAAACTTGGCATATACATAAATCGAGGAAACAGCATTCGCACAAATAAATCCAGAGACCCGTGCGCACGCATTCTTCTTCTTATTGGAGTTATATGGTGGTTGGCAAACAACATAAAGGTGCATTACCGCCACCTTCCAGATTGGAGTACGGACTAGACGACATTGAACACTAAACAAAGCACTCAGGCGTGTGCACATGCATTAATCCAAGCCCACTTCTTTTGTGCATCTCAATCAATGTGTAATTGAGCACACATGATGGAATACCCAACTCCTCCCTCGACACGCTCCCATTTAAATATGCAAATAGATTTAAATCTGCCCTGCACCTGAAGAATCTCCTCCCTGCACTATTAAAAATCATGTCTACACATGGGGAAAGAGGAACTTCATGGAATGAGAGTTGGATTTGCTTCTAAATGAGGAAGAGACATACAAACTTTCAGTTTGGCTCGTGGTCCTCTGGTATTAGCTCCAAGTGCAAGAGGAGTGAGTGGGACAATGTGTGTAAATGCTGTGGGGTCAGAGCAGCACACATCCACAGAAATTAAGAAAAAATGCTATTATTATTAGGACGATGAAATTAATTTACTCACCTGTGCACACCAGGCATGTGTGTGAGGGAACGGTTTAATCTTAATTAAATTTAAATTTTATTTTAGCTGTTTTTATATAAAAGTCCAACCAAGGACTGGGTTTGCAAATTAGCCTGTGGCTAGAAAACCTTTGTACAAGACAACGGTTGCTTGGTTTTTAACATGTAACATTGTTTATTGTGCTGTCCTTGATCAAATAAACTTGAATGAAATGAATGAAAAGATAAGACCTCTTGTGCTTCCTGTCTAACACGTGTGCTCTCCACACTCATGCAAGGAAAGGGGGAGCCGGCCCATCCCCGCAGACTGACCGGGAGGATACGCCATGGATTCCTGGAGCCGATGGTGGTGAGCGTCTCGCTCTCTGTGCTGTGCTCTGTGGGAACGTGAAGAATCTGGATTAAATTGGATTTATGATGGCAACGCTTTGCTTTTGGCGTTTTCTGGAGCACTGGCCTATCGGCAAATGAGGGACACTTTAGCAGGACTTAATGCCATGTTGGAGCACCCGAAGTCTGATCTGCACCATGACCTCGATAAATCAGCTGTTTACGGGCTAATCCGGAAGGTGAGCACGATCTCTGAGGATCGCTATCACCCACACGGCTTGGGACTCTGGACGCTGTACTGGTCAAACATCTGAGGGGCCGTAGCTTGGATCAGTGGAAAAAGTCCTGAATTGGACTCAAGGCTGCAGGAATTACACTGTATGCCTGAAGTGAAAAATATTTGTCATCCTTATCTGACTTCCCTAAACAGCCTTGGAAGGTTGGATATCAAATTTCTCCTGAGACGTGTTTACTGAGGACAAACAGCTGCACCTATCGCTACCCCCCCTCCCCCCGGAGAACTTTTCTATGAGCGTTATCGGAGGCCGGCTGGTTACATCTCAGAACTGTTGCTATCTGTAAATGGCTCATGGACAGAAATCTCACTGCCTCATCCTCAAATGCAACATGTACTTGTCTTAACTGTGCTTGCTGGTAGAGTTTTTTGATGTCTCATATGGTGACCTATAAGACAAAATGTGATATATCTTTTTTGTAATACCAACACCATTACCCTCATGGTTCTTTCCTTGTTTTTCACACCTGTAACCTTCATCCCGATATGGATGGGAGAGGCCGCGCTGAAGAACAAAATGTGATATATCTTTTGATGTCTCATATGGTGTCCTGATAGCAACAGATTCACACACGTAGTCCCCTTCAGGATGACTGTGCGTACATATTCACGCTGTACTGGTGCAAACTTGTGCAATGTTAATAAAAGTACTCTGACTCTGACTCTGACAATAGAATGAATGAATCGTGTGTTGAACGAGACCACCTCACCACAATGTTGGTTAGTTGCTTTTGTGTTTCACATATAATTTGCACATTGATTGAATGAAAATGCTTCCTGTTAACAGAAACATATTAATCCTGTGATGGTGCTTTTATAGCAATGTGTGCACAGTCGACAGCTAACCGGCTGTCACTACAAACTGCTCTTTAGTGTTGGCCTGTTCATCTGCATTGTAGGGAATATGATACGCTGTAACCATCCCACACAGCTGGCATGGCTCGGCTCAGCGTGGACTGGCACAGTCCTGATCGGTCTGCCAGCTCCCTCTGTTGCTATAGGAACCCCAGTGTGGTCAGCAGCTGGATGTGTACAGGTAGAGCATGGCTCTTCACTGTAGCCGTTTTCGCATTGGCCAGCCCTCCCCAGTCCAGCTCGTCCCTGGGTGGCTCTGGGCCACCCGCGTTCATTATGCATTTGCCGCAGAGCCGCCTTGAAGTGGGTGGGCAGTTCTCTGGAAGTGGGTGGGGTGCTCTCTTCACGTGGGTGGAGTGTTCGTGTTTTAAGAGAGGAGACTCCGCTAAAAAAAATTGTTAGCTGGATATATATATATATATTAGTGTTTCTGAGTTTAATTTTTGTTAATAACTGATCACAAATCAGCTTATGTCACAACGTAAATAACCACGAAGCGCGCATCCATTTCCGCCTTTCAGCGCGACTTGAATGTCATTAAAATATAACTAATATTGTCTAACTGTTGCGCGCAGCCAGGGTTTTAAAATATAACTAATAATCTCTAACTCCTTTGCGTAGCTAGAATGTTAAGAGCGGTGATTCCTTCATAAGCAACGTGAACTCCCAAAAAAAACAATCCACTGCCGTGGCTTACGGCGTTAATGCTCTTGTATCTTGACCAGACGAAGCGGGTTCGCGTCCCACCTGGGACAAGTTTTTTTTTTACGTTTGTCTTTCATTGGAGTAAATAAAAAGGAGTTTTGTTAAGCATTTTACCCAACAAACTCCTTTTTATTTACTCCAATAAAAGACAAACGTAAAAAAAAAAACTTGTCCCAGGTGGGACGCGAACCCGCTTCGTCTGGTCAAGATACAAGAGGATTAACCCTCTAAGCCATGGCAGCAGATTGTTTTGTTTGGGAGTTCACGTTGCTTATGAAGGAATCACCGCTCTTAACATTCTAGCTACGCAAAGGAGTTAGAGATTATTAGTTATATTTTAAAACCCTGGCTGCGCGCAACAGTTAGACAGGTTTCTGTAGTTAAATTTGAATGAAATTCAACCCTCGCGCTGAGGTTGTTTGGATGAGTCCCGCCCCTGCCGCAAACAACGAATCAAATGTGAGCAGTACATGACGTCAAACTGGCTCCGTGGGGCCCGGCCCGATAGAACCACGGTGGAGATGGTTCCAGAACAAAGGTGGATCCCGGGCGGAAAAGGTAAATGCGAACACGCCGAACCCGGGTTAGAAGCAGGGAGAGCCGGGGAGGGCTGGCCAATGCGAAAACGGCTTGTGTCATGCTCCAAGACTGGCAGCAGCTCCGAGCACAGTTCCTATGGATTGATCTGAAGTCTGAGCCAGTCATCATCATGGGTCAGAAAATCCTCTCTGTCTCTAAATACACGCTCTCTGCATATTGTGTCATTTGCTATAGTCTCTAATAAGCAGTGATGGGAATAACGGAGTTACAAATAAATGGCGTTACAAACGGAGTTATTTTTTTCATTAACGGGTAATCTAAGTAGTTACGATGTCTATCGTTACAACGCCGTTACCGTTACTTCCACTAAATGGGGGTACGTTATTTTGTCATCCGCGCGCTGGCTCTAGTAAGCTGTTTGTTTCCTTTTTTTCCTTGGTGAGGGAGAGGAGGGAGCAGAGGGGAGGGAGGGGTGAAACAATAAGGATGATGCTGATTGGCTAAGGTAGAGTGTCAGGTAGAGGTCAGCCAATCAGAGGTTTTGTTGTTCAGTTCACTCGCGAACCACACGCTGTAGCCTGCAGCTCCAAATCTGAAAAGTTAGCAGAAGTCCTGCAGTAATGGCGAATCTGGAGGGAAAGTTGGCGTTTTCAAAGTGGAAATACAGACACAACTTTACTCTCCTTGAGGTAAAAGGCAAGAACGTGCATGTGAAGTGTACATTATGTCCCGCAGCGTATACGTCCGCCGTAATCTGATCTGATGAAGCATCTCAACTGTTCAGGTAATTCAGATTTTCAGTACTGTTTTAAACGTACTTCATATTGTTAAAATGGTTCTTTTGTTTTTAAGAAAATACTTGAAGAACCAGTTGTGTGAGGGTTTGATTTTATTTTACACTACAGAGTTAAAGCACTTGTTTTAAAGACCGTGTAAAGTGAATTTCAATATTTTCTTCAATAAACATTATAAATGTCATAATTGTAATCTTGTAAATGAGTAAAAAGTCTCAAAATTGTAGCTCAATTAATTTTGGAGTTATAGAGCAAACTATGTATAAAGATATTTCTGTTTCAGGATTTTTTAGGCGTGTTTTAAATGTGACCGAGTTTCGTCATGCGGTCTTTAAAGGACAACACCCACCGTGACAGTAACAATTCACCATATTGGAGAATTACTGTAGTATTTTATGAATTTTATTTTCATTTTTGCATTTGGGCCAGGCGAGGGTTAAAAAAAAAAAAAAAAAAAACCACTCCCGAATGAATCCGGAAACCTGGCCGAATAGTCCCGAAGGGTCATGCCTCTTATTACATGGATCTCCACCCAGAAGGCAGAAGGTAGGAGTGAGTTTCCATGGAGGTTTATGAGAGAGAGTGCGTTAAAACTGCATATTTCCTGCATATTTCCATTTCCATTTGTGTGTATATGGACCAGCGCTCTGATTTTATTTATTATTTATTTTATAACACCGCTGCGGACCTTTTGCTGCTCTCATTCATTCTGGAGCGAGCCGCGCGGTCTCTGGCTCCTCGTTCCTCGTTCCTTTGAAGTTCCTCGTGCCGGTGTAATTTGCTCCCTCGAGTGTATGTATCTGCTCTTATCTCTCGTCAGCCTTGTTGCAGCAGCACTATGCACGGGTCGTGAAGCATGCGCGCGGGCAGAGCTCAGCTGCGAGGCTGGCTCTGGGTGCCTTTCTCATCACGGGGCGAGAGAATAAAAAGTCGATGCGGAAATGAATGAATTTGTCGCGATCAAACGAATTAAACTAGTATGTCTAAGTGGATGCTCGCTCAGAATATGAGTGAGCGACAGCAGGATTAATCAACAGGCAGCTTTAGGGAATATTTAAAAATGCTTCCTTTTTCTTTTCCTCTGCTCGCCTGTAACTCCAAGGCGTCACTCTGGTGACGTGAATGCCCAAGTGAATGCCCATATATGGAGAGGGGCAGATTTTCCCGGAGCTGCATGCTAAAATCTGCTATAAATCATGAAATAACACATTTAGTGTTATTTCTCCACAATATAAGTAAACGCTCCTGTATTATTTTTAAATAAACTAATAAATATTAATGGCGATGCAATTTGAAAACATGGTGGGTGTTGGGCTTTAAGTATAGCCCCACCCCCTGCAGCTCCAGCCGTATAAATTCACCTCGGTGGAGCCGTTCACTCGCGAATCGCATATAGCATCAGATAGCAATAGCATAGATATTTTGTTCATTGTTAGCTAGCTAATCAATTATGCCTCGTTCGTGCATCTTCCCTGGATGTCGCAATGGTCAGGGCACCCGTACAAATCATAACGTGTTTTTATACCGCGTGGTTTTATACCGAGTATCTGTAATGCCTGGATAGGTCAATGGAAAAAGCGTTCGCCTTCCGTCCCAAACCTTGTGGGTTCAATTCCCGCATGGTACATTTTTTTTATTTTTTTTATTCATTCCAGATTAAAAACACACAAGAAAACTATTTACAAAAACAGCGTAACTCTTGGAAAAAGTAGCTGCTGTTACAGACAGAACTCAGATAAAAACAGAGCAGGTTTACTGGCTCTGCTCCTGTCTGCCTCTCCACACACAGCTCAGCTGCAGGCCGCAGTACTGCGCTGAAACCACGCCCACGCGCTGACACGCCCCCACAGTTTCAGACCAGGGCACAATTATGTTTTTTCATGATTTTTGAGACTTAATTTTATAAGGAAAACAATGTTTTTAATCTGTCAGATTTATATGGGTGATTAATAACACATATTTATGCCATGTGACAAACTAAAAACACACATTTAATTTAACTTTACACGGTCTTTAACTGTTTACTTTTATTTATAAGAAAACACTTGAACAGTACAGTGTGTACATAGAGCTTAAAACACAATTGTTATATTATTTTGTTAAACTGTATTTTGTAATGAAGAAAAAACTTGAAGTATAGTATGTCAACCAGTCATGTTCTGTTGAGGTGCAGTACCGGTAAGTATTAAAAGTTTTGTGTTAAGTACCGGACCGGTCTTAACTTTAAATTTGTAGATATATCTAAACTTAAACCAACCGAACAAACAATAGTTACTTTCCCTGGTAACTAATTACTTTTATAGGGGAGTAATTCAGTTACTTTTTGGAAGAAGTAACTAGTAACTATAATTACTTTTTTAAAGTAACGTTCCCAACACTGCTAATAAGACTAAAAACTTTATTCCTGCACCATTTTACGTACACTTTTATATCCACTCTTCTAACTGCACTTGTGGATATTAATTGTTCATCATGTGTACAATAATAGTTTTCACATCACTAACAGTGTCCCAGTATCACCTGTGTCACCAATGGACCACTAAAAAAGGGGATGGGGGTGTATGTGTGTGTTTGTTCCGCCTGAAGTCCACAATCATCTCCTTCGTCACATTGATGTGAAGGTTGTTCTTCCTGCCCCAGCTCTCCAGACGTTCCACCTGTAGCTGGACTCATTGTGATGTATCTCGCCACTACTGTATTGTCTGCAAACTTTACAACATGGCAGCCTGAATAGGTAGGTCCACAGTCATACTGAGCAGAGTGAACAGGAGAGGGCTCAGCACACAGCCCTGAGGGGAGCCATGCTGAGGGTTATGGTGGAGGAGAAGAAGTTGTGGATCCTCTGACTGCGGTTTGTTAAGAAGTCTAGGACCCATATAAATACAGCTGCTCCCCAACTTACGACGGCCTTGACTTACGACGTTCCGGACTTACGAATGGACTTACGAACAGTACAGATGTACAGTAAATACAGCACTGGTATGTGTTTTTAGATGAAAGTGTGTTAGCTAACCATTTGTAGAGTTCTTTGCATGTTTATGAACCAGTATGTACACTTGTTCAGTCTCATGTTGAAAAACTGGTGTGCTGTGCAGTGTTACCATTTTCCAACGTACGACCAAAAATACAGACTACGAACGACACGTGTTATGCGTTCCAACTTACAACTTTGCGTTACGAACGGAACTCATTCGTAAGTTGGGTACTATATATATATATACAGTATATATATATATACACACACACTACAGTATATGTGTGTGAGCTTGTCTACTTTGGATTTATAGCCCCTGAACAAAAATCCACCAGCTGCATGATGGTCATTTTGAATTGGACTGGCTCCAAAAAAATTCTGTAAATGATTTTCTTGAAAGTTTCAATAAAGCCAGTCCTGTGGAGGTATTTTGCTAACAGACACACAAAACCTTGATCACTGTATTTTTTTTTATAGCAGACATGTTTCATTGAGATCTAAAATAAACCTGCAGTCAGTCTTTGTACTGTAAGCGGTAATCGATTGTCACAAAGAATTAAATCTTAAAAGTTCGCAGGACAGAGAAAAATCTGGAATACCTATCTAAAAGGGATATTTCTTTGATCAAAACATATTTGACCTCATTGTGTTGGCCACTGTTTAAGTCCACACGTGCAAACAGGAAGTCTTAAACACAAAAAAAGCTTACCGCTCGGATTTTAATTTCAACCAACACTTTAAAGGAGCTGTATGCAACTTTAACAATATATTAACATTTCTTCACTCTGTCACTACCTCCCGACATACTGATTTTAGACAATCTCTGAACTATTGTCCCCTTGCATCTCTAAAAAGCCACAGTGACCCAATAAAAACAGAGCTTGGATTTTAATCAGCCAATAACAGAGCTTGAATTTCAGCAGAGAACGTGGTAACAGAGCCATATATGGCTCTGAGGGAGAGGGACCAGAACAAAATTTTCCCAAGTTCCAGCGTGTTCCAGAAATTGCATACTGAACCTTTAAAGGCTCTCGTGGTCATTATATTCTTCATGAAGCGCTTCAATCATACAGTAGTGGTCTTGTTAGTTCCGTTTAGCCGCCAGCTTTTACTGTCGCCATGGTTACCGTCACTTCCGGGTTTGTTACTATTGCAACGACAGGCAGGATGGCCTCATGGTATCAATTACCAAATGTACGACTGTTAGCAAAATATGTCAAAACCAGTGGAAGGTTGCTAATGATTCTCCCAGAAGGAACCACTGAAGACTATTATCTACTTTTAGAGTCAAATCATTTCCCTTATTAGTTTTGAATGTTCCAAGTTTTTGTCCGAAGAAGTCAAATCATTTTAAATCCTGGAGATCTTGACCTTTCTCTGCCACATTTACAGATACTGAGCTAAACCTTGGTGTGATAGTGGCTGAAACATATTTCACACTTTAAGTTTGATCAATAAATTTTATTTTAACAAGACTGACATTGGCAACATATTGAAGTTGTTGATAACACTCAAAGTCAAGTGAATCTGCAAGCCACGATTTCCACTGAACCCCTCAGGGGGACAGGTCTGTGATGGTTAGGGGTCCAATGACAGCCTTTTGCACCAAACCAGCTTTTCCAGAGTCCAAGCTTCTTGTTTTCCTGGTACTGCAGGTGGAGTCACAGCAGTCACATAGTCCGCTGTACACAGGATTGTCCAGCAACTCCCATCCGTGATCCTTCACATAATGACAGGCCTTCTTGGTTTTGTCGAGATTAACAGGATCCCAGGCCATAAGGCTGCAGTGGATATACACCTCCTGTCCCAAAGCAAATCTGAATGCTTGGAGTAGGAGCTTGAGCTCTGAAGTTTTATCCCTGGTTTCAAACTTGGACCGTGAAGTTTTACTATCCACCAAGCATCCTTTATTGGTGATGATGGGGAACAAGCTGGAGCCAGGCTGCAGGTCTGAGGTGGTGGCAGCAACACATTCCTCAAGCAGCAGCAACAAGGGCTGATGGGTCTCTTGCTCCACACGCGCCAGGATGGGGATCAACGAGCCCAGAGGGAAGTTAGTAGACTCAGCAGGGCCTGAAAAGTCATCTACAAGCACAACACGAGAGTCGTTCTAGTCAAGGTGTGACACTTAATAAAACCACATACTGTATACAACCCACTTACCATTCATAAGGCTCAAG
>JBBPBX010053231.1:0-23918 GCA_038048925.1 Garcialebias charrua | reverse complement strand
AGCAATCGCACAGGAAGAGTTTGCTAACATGGAGCGTTTAGGCATCGTGCAGCGCTCAAACAGTCCGTGGGCCTCCCCCCTCCACATGGTGCCCAAGGCAGATGGCAAATGGCGTCCATGTGGGGATTTCCGCCGCCTTAATAACATCACAGAGAACGATCGTTATCCCATCCCCCACATCCAGGATTTTTCAGTGCACCTGGCTGGGACCTCCATTTTTTCTAAAGTAGATTTAGTACGGGGGTACCACCAGGTTCCTGTGCATGTGGAGGATGTCCCTAAGACCGCTGTTATCACGCCTTTCGGCCTGTTTGAGTTTTTGCGCATGCCTTTTGGTCTTAAAGGTGCAGCACAAACATTTCAGCGGTTGATGGATTCAGTCCTAAGGGGTCTGTCCTTCGTATTTGTGTACTTGGACGACATCCTGGTGGCTAGCAGCTCGGCTGAGCAGCACTTGTCCCACCTCCGTGAGGTTTTTCAGCGCCTGGCAGCACATGGCCTGATTGTAAACACAGCGAAATGCCAGTTTGGGCTGCCAGTCATTGACTTTTTGGGCCACCGCATTTCCGCAAGTGGCGCCGTCCCGTTACCAAACAAAGTGCAGGCGGTGTCAGATTTCCCACAGCCCCAGTCTGTTAAAGCGCTACAAGAATTTTTGGGAATGGTTAACTTCTATAACCGTTTCCTCCCCAGGGCAGCACAACTGCTGCGTCCGCTCTATGGAGCGCTGAAAAAGAAAAAGCCCAACGACAGTGTTGACTGGACACCAGAACGCCTACAGGCATTTGGTGATGCTAAAGCTGCACTGGCCACTGCTGCCCTTTTGGCCCATCCATCCCCAGCGGCGCAAATAGCTTTAACAACCGACGCATCTGATGTTGCGGTGGGGGCTGTGTTAGAACAGCAGGTTTCCGGGGTTTGGCAGCCGCTTGCATTTTTCAGCCGTACGCTGCGGGACAATGAGCTGAAATACAGTGTTTTTGACAGAGAGTTGCTGGCGCTTTACCTGGCTACACGCCATTTCAGGTTTTTCCTGGAAGGCCGCCAGTTCACTGCATACGTTGACCACAAACCCCTGGTGTTTGCTATGTCAAAAATTTCTGACCCCTGGTCTGCTCGCCAGCAACGCCACCTCGCAGCGGTGTCTGAATTTACTACAGACATTCAGCATGTGGCTGGAAAATCCAACGTGGTGGCCGACTGTCTCTCCCGGGTGCTGATCTCTCCCGTGTACGTTGGCATCGATTTTTCTGCTATGGCTGCGGACCAACGTAGCGACGCAGAAATACTCGAGCTCCAGTCCGGCCCCACAGGCCTCGAGTTGGAGGAAAGGCAGGTGAATGACGGAGGTCCTCTCCTGCTCTGTGACGTATCTACAGGCAGGCCCCGCCCCCTGGTTCCAGTTTCATGGCGACGCCGCGTTTTTGACTCCTTACATTCCCTTTCTCACCCAGGTGTTAGAGCCTCTGTGAAACTGGTCAGCTCAAAGTTTGTTTGGCCCGGTCTGCGTAAAGCAGTTAAGGAGTGGGCAGCAGCGTGTGTTCCATGCCAGCGTGCTAAGGTTAACAGGCACACCAAAGCACCTTTGGAACCTTTCTCCATCCCAAGTCGGCGGTTTGATCATGTGCACGTAGACCTAGTAGGCCCTCTGCCTCCATCACAGGGTTTTACTCATCTGCTGACTATGATAGACCGGACCACCAGGTGGCCAGAGGTGGTTCCTCTGACGTCCACAACATCTGCAGTGGTGGCCCGGGCTTTTTTGTCTACCTGGGTTGCACGTTTCGGCCCCCCTTCAGACATTACATCGGACAGGGGCCCGCAGTTTGTTTCTGAGCTTTGGTCTACCATGGCCAAGGGTCTGGGGACTAACGTTCACAGGACCACCGCTTACAACCCCCAAGCTAATGGTTTGTGTGAACGGTTTCACAGGTCATTGAAAGCTGCACTTCGTGCTGCATTGACCGGTGACAACTGGATTGACCGTCTTCCCTGGGTTTTGTTGGGGTTGCGTACCGCAACCAAAGAGGACCTGAGCTCTTCCCCGGCTGAACTGGTTTTCGGTCAGCCTGTGCGCGTCCCCGGTGAGTTTTTACCTGAGGTACCCTCACCACAGTTCGCTCCACCGTTGCTCCATCTTTCACCTCAGGAGGCCCCTTTTCGTGTCCCCGGTCCGGTACACCATTGTTTACCGCAGTCATTTGTCCCTAAGAGTCTGGAGTCCTCTAAATTTGTTTTTGTCAAACACAATGCACACAGGACACCACTACAGCCTTTGTATGATGGACCGTTTCGAGTTCTTCAACCAGGTCCGAAACATTTCCTTTTGGATTTAGGGGGTCGTACTGAGACTGTCTGTATTGATAGGCTTAAACCAGCTCATGTTATGTCAGATGATCAGGTTGTTACGGCCCAAGCTCCTCGCAGGGGCAGACCTCCATCCACATTGTTAACGGACGGCGGTCCTTCTTCCGGAAACTCTCAACGTCCATTGGAGCCCGAATCTTCTGCAGACCCTCCTCGTAGCCCTCCACTTCATCAGACTGGTTCTGCAGGGCCCAGGTTCAGCCGTTCTGGTCGTTTGATCAAACCTAAAATGCGGGACTAGTGATGGACCTTACTGGGTGTTCTGGGGGGGCGTGTGTGGTGGACCACTAGGGGGCTCTACTCACACCCAGTGGACCGAAGGCATTACAGGATGTTTTATTGTGAAAGGTCCAGAGGACCGGATGCTGTATTGGATATATAAGGCGGTGTTGGGTGCTTCCCGCCAGTTTAGTAGGAGTTGATTAAAAGTGAAGTTCTGCAGCCTGTCTCCTGTGTCGTCTCTTCACCACCTCCTACAATAGCGCTTTCCAGCCCCCTGTGAGGAGCCCCAAAGCGCTTTACAATACCAGCCATCCACCCATTCATACACACATTCATACACCGGTAGTGGTAGCCTGCCTTGCAAGGCGCCATCCAGACCTACCGGGAGCAACTCGGGGTTAAGTGTCTTGCCCAGGGACACAACGACACATGGTGGGCGGATGCGGGATTCGAACCTCCAACCTTCCGATCAGGGGTCGACTGCCATTACCACTACACCACGGCCGCCCAATTAGTTTGAATACAGCCACAAAAATGAGGACGTACTGAAGTCGCCAGGGCTTTCTCTTACTACACTGTTTGTTCAGCTTTTCTTTTTTTTTAATGTAACAAACTTGGAGCATTACGCTGTAGATTGACTTGTTCAGCAAACGAAGTGAGGATTGTTGGGACTCTATCCGCAAAACTTTTTAAAAATATGTTTAGCTGACTACAACAAATAAAATACAGCAATAATAATACTCACTATGTATCAATTTACGATTTTCAGTTCAAACATCAATTGATAACTCAACATTCTATCACTGATTTATTATTTATTTGAATCAAATTCTGGTATTCCTTTGAGGCCAAGACGAGACTTGTCGCCTCCAGTTCATGTCTGTGCTGCATTATGAAGATGTTTTTAACATGCACGTATTTTGCAATAAAAAGCAAACTGCATTCTGTTCACCACATCATTTGGAGATGGAATACGAGTCATAAAACATTTTGCCTGTTGTGTGATCAGGTCGGAGGCTTTGCCTGGTACTCTTATGAAATCAAACATGAATTCAATTCATCACAAAAAGCTGTGAGGTCATCTGGACGTTTCGTCTTTCACCTGAAAGACTTCGGTCGGAGGCTGCCACAAACTCAGTCGTATAAAATGCACCTTTTTCAAAGTGGATCAAACCAGTTTGCTGGGGACTTCCCAGCTTTTCACATGTAAAAGGAGGAGCATCAGTCCAACAGACCGTTAAAGGCCTGATGGCCGCTTGCTCAGATTATTTCTGTAGCTCCAAGTCCCAACAGAACTCATCTCCAGGCACTGAACAGAAACATTCACAGACATTATAAAAGATTATTAATAAAAGTTTATCTAAGGAAGCATCAGATTGTGTTGAATCTTCACTTCTTCAGTCTCTCATCCTGAACCAGCACAAAGGAGACAGTGGGAAGAAAAAACTCCCTTTAACAGGAAGAAACCTCCAGCAGAACCAGGTTCAGGATGAGTGACACCTCAGTGGCTGAGTCCATCCTTCTCCATGAAGCTGCTCCTGCTTTGCTCTTTTAAAGAACCACACCTACTAAAAGAAGGAGAACTGGTGTTTTCTGTTGCTGACAATGACTCCGGAGACCAGGCGGCCTTCACTTTGATGAACTGCATCTTTGCTCTGCTTGCTGGGCGGCAGCTGCAGCTTTAGTTTCAACTCGGGGACAAAATTTGACTGAACACTTTGTGCAAATGTTGTAAATGGCAGAACTCGTGTTTGGAGGTAAATGTTCTGATGGACCGTTCTGCCCTCCTTTGTCTGGTTTTCTGTTTAGTGAATACATATCCAGAGATTGTTACTGTTGGATACAAATATCCTGTATTCATCCTAATTATTGAAATAAGCCACACTCGAGGACATGAGAAGATATTTAACCAGTTTTTACTTTCAAGAACAGACTTTCACCGATGCCTCACTGAAGCCCGGTCATGAGAATCTGCACCGGACAGTGAGAACTGTTTCACACACTTATCAGCCGTGACAGGCCACAGACAGTCCACGATGACCTCGGCCTCCCAGCTGTACATGCAGAATCAAATCAGCTCCTCTCTGAGAGAGAAGAGAACTCTGAACACGGTACAACATTAATTTAACATTAGTTAGTGATAAACATCCTTGACCAAAAATCCCCTGACAGGTACTTTTTTTTTAATTTTTAATATATAAAAGTACATTTTGTGTGTTTCTGCTGGGCAAATGGAAGGGATCCCTTCTGTAAAACAGATTTTAGTTCTTAAAGTTTTTATTTTCCTGGTTAAACATTGTTACAGTTATAGGAATATAGGACAATAAAGGAATACATGGAGGATTTGGACAGTTTCGCAGTTAAAAGACAATAAAATGTGAAATGTTTTGGTATTAAGCTCATGAAGTGATAAACTGAGAAAGGAAATGAGATAAAACACAGCTTGGAAGTTAAATTAAATTATCCCTCTGGAGAGGACTTGGGGAAGAAATGAAAAGTCGCCCTCTCCCAGAGAGAAATGCAAAACATGTGAATATGAAGCAGCCTTTCATGTACGCTGACTCTTTACTGTAAGATGTGTCAGGCATAAGTCATCAGCACGAGGATGAGACACAGCCTCTCTGCAGCTCCTTCAGACACTCGGGGTGAAATAACTCACTCTGGAGGCTGAGTTGGACATTTGTCCACAAACTGTCCGTTTTTAACCTGATTGGACGAATTATTCCTGCTCTGCAGCAGTCTGCATCAACAACATTTAAAAAATGCACTTCATTTAAAAAAAGTCATGCTGACCACAATTTCACTGACAAAACAAAAAGATTTTATTAATTTTAATTTTGTAAATTGTTTACATGAACTGCAATAAAAATGGCCACAGTTCGTCTGAAATGACTTTGAGCTGTGATAATGAGTTTTAATCCTCCATTAAATTTGAAACTCCGACTAAACAGTGTTTTTAGTGAGTTGCAGCTCCAGTGCAGACAAGTGATCGTGTTTCAGTCGAGCTGCTCCCTCACTATTTTTATAGACGATCAGTCTCAACCTGCTGCTCACTTTTTCCCTTTGAAGGAACGTTATGTGGCGCTGATTTAAATATGCAAGAATCACTGGAGATAATCCTGTTGGGAGAAGATGAGGAAACAGAAGTCATGCCAGAGTGGTCATGTGACAACTCTAAAAAAGCTAAGTCTGGTCCTCTGGACATTATTTTTCTACCTGGATTATTGAGCATGCATTAGGGTGTCATGTCATGTGTCGTGTTTTTGCTACTTTTTATTTTCTTTTGTTTACTGTTTAATGTATTTGTATCATTGCTGTTCATCAATCTTTAGTTTGTAGCAGGTTGCTTTCGTAAATGAGCCCTCGAGGCTCAATAAGATTTACCTGACTAAATAAAGGTTGAATGAATGAATGTGACAACATTCAGTGTCTTCCAGATGCAGAACCAGTTGTTGATTCTTTAAAAAGGTTCAGAGCATCAGCAATGAAAAAACTGTCAGAAAACATCAAAGTTACTTATAATTTTAACAAATTGATCATGTAAAAATAATTTTAATAAACACTTCTGACTTTGAAGTATTATTTTTAAGATTTTTTACAATTATTTATCTATTTTGGAGTTTTATTTGGCAATAACATGTCTAAAATTGAAAATCTCTATGACTTATTATTTTTAAATAGGATTTTACAAAGACTTTAAAAAGTTACTGAGCTCACAGCGATCAGTGAGATCAGATTGTCCTGCTCGTTGTTGGTTTGTCCATCTTCTCCTTTAAAAAGGTCATTTTTTAGTCTTTTACAGCACTAAAAATATCAAAGCATGTGGCCTCCCAAGCCAGGCTCATTAGCTCGCTTTCTATAAAAAAAACACAAAGGTCAGTTTGTAAAAACTATTTTAAAGTTGTGGTATTTGTGAGGCTATTTCTGGACACTATTTAGCAGCTATTAAAAGTCTTTGTGGGCAGTGACATTTGACCACTGAGCTGTTTCACTTTTTGTTTGTTGTCTCGGATCAGCTGTTTGTCTCAGTATTTTAAAATCTATTTTTTCATATTCATCATTTTAAAATACAAACAAAACAAGTAAATCATTTAACAAGCTCCATTTACATCAGATTTTCTGTATGAGAAAATTAATGAGTTCCAGGTACATCTTGTTGGCTGTGGGTGGTGGTGGTGGTGGTGGTGGTGGGGGGGGAGGGTTACTGCTCATACAAGGCACATGTTGGACGGTGATGATGAGTTTGAAACAAGGTTATCCATCACCGCTCGTCTTCAGTCCAACGGCCCCCAGCCCACATCTATTATCAGGTTGTGGGAGTATAGTTCAACGGTGGAACGATGGGGGCCGCTCGCCCACATGAGGCTCCACTAGAACTGTATGGACGGATGTGAGAGCCTGGCAGATCTGCAGGACTTCTCCTCTGAAAGGACATCTTCAACTCTGGAATGGTAAAATAGTGCAGAGGGAAGGGCCCTGATCACAGCAGACCTTCAACGGACCTTACCAAGCTCCGCCCAGAAACGCCCCCTAAGCTCCAAGATGGCTGCCCGTCTCCCAAGCGCAGCTTTGGTGTCAATGAAAAACATGGCGTCGACTGACTGCAGGGTATTTTTGAGTCGAATAGTGTATCATTTCTGCCAGATTCCAACAAAATATCAGCCATGACAATGGACAGGGGAACCAACAAGTTCATGTTATTTTTATTTGTGGACGTTATCAAGTTGTTTGATCCACGCGATGCCTCCAAACAGCGTGCGCGTCACCGCTAATGCTATACCGTCTGATGGGAAAACATCAGCTCCAGGCTCAGCATTATTACAGCTGTGGACAGGATCACTGATGCCTATTGTCCTGCAAGGCTGGGTAAGTCAGGCATTCATGGTTTTGAGGGTTACTTTTGAAATCAGCGATTTCTATTGTTGGCAAAAGTTTGTGTGCCTTGGTCGCAAAGCTAATGCTAACTGTAATCTCCATTCATTCCTTAAGTGGTTGGTTAGCCGTTGCTGCTTTAGCTGCTAAACACGCCGACAGCGACTTTTGTGAGGGCTAACGAGCTCAGCCGTCTGGTGTGTTAGTTAAAATCCAGCCTTCGTGTCACGATTTTGTGCAGTTTTAGGTGAAATCGACAGTAGAGCTCGTTGTGTTAGCTAGCTCATGTGGGGTTAGCGGAGCTGTTTCTTCCCAACTTCCAGGACGTTCAGTGAACTGTGGCTTTCTCTCATCGTGACCGCGTGTTGTTAACTAGCAGGTTTCAAAAGCAGGTCAACCCTTCTCTGCTGGTGAAAGAAATAATTGTTCAGTTTTGTGGTCGTGCACAAGCTTTGATCCAAGCAAGGCATTCAGTTTCACATTTAGGGAAACGGTGAATTTTACTTCCACAAATACGGTCAGGGTACCTGACATCTCCTGTACAGATACCCCACTGACGGTGGAGGACCATTTTTCCAGCCCTGACGCAGAAAAATTCTGCACGTATGCTAGCTAGCAATGTAAGTAGCATGTGGTGCCGGTCTCACAAACGCTACCGTAGCGTTTGTTTTGTGAGACCGGCACGCACGTGGAAGCTGCGCTGTGACGTGTTATGGGTATTAGCCAATGAAACGCGGCCCTGTGGGCGGAGCTTGGTAAGGTCCACTGTCGTGGTGTCCAAAGGCTCCGGTACAAAACTAAATATAATCCTAAAAAAACTTTTCTTATGAAAAACATGCATTTACCATTTCACCATCAGTAATGTGCACATAAAAAAAAGTCAGTTTCTTCAGAAAAAAAAAAAAATCCTGACAGTCGACCAGAAAAGCTTTTTCAGTGTAAATGAAGAAAAACGACTGGAGTTTTCTCAGCAAACCATCATGAAAGTAAAAAAAGAAGCAGTTAAGAGGCCAGCAGCAGGAGTGATGTGAGTAATAATGTTTAATGATTAGTTTAATCTGAGCCGGAGCTGTGGGTGGCTGATGGCTGGTGGGGGGGCGGTACCCTCATGTGAGGAGAACTGCTGCACCACAGTGTGCTGCAAATGCCCCAAATTATTGTTTGTTTGTTTGTTTGTTTGTTTGTTTGTTTGTTTGTTTGTTTGTGTTCCATTTGGGGACTTCAACCAGCTTTGATACCAGTCATCTGGGGACACTTTGGGAGGCGGGGGGGCTGAGATTGTTATCATTGTGTGTTTCCATATACCGGTATTAGCAAAATTAGTTCTCTGCATTTAACCCATCACACCTGGGGTGGAGCAGTGGGCAGCTAAGCACCCGGGAAGCAATTGGGGATTGGGTGTCCTGCTCAGAGACACCATGACACATGCAAATGGCTGGGAATCAAACCTGCGACTTTCTGGTCCCAGGTCGGCTGCCCTATACCTCTACCCCATCTCGGCCCCTGGGCTGAGATGGGGGTCCCAGTGCCAAGATGGGAACCATAACCATGTGGATGTAGGTGGTGTGTGTGTTACCATCTAGTTGATCTGTTAACATGCATGTGCACGTGGCAGACATGATGGTCACTGTGTGAAGCTGATCATTTGACAGTTCTTTTTCAAAGTCCATAAGTCATCCAAGCATGTAAAAAATAAAAAAAATATCTAATGACTGAGGTGTTTTGAATTAGTTTACAAGGACGTTTTTTACTTCATTTTGCAGCGGGGACAGGTTTTTGACCTAATTTTGCAGAAGGGTCAGCTTTTTTACTTCATTTTGCAGCAGGGACAGGTTTTTGACTTCATTTTGCAGCAGGGACAGCTTTTTGACCTAATTTTGCAGAAGGGTCAGCTTTTTTACTTCATTTTGCAGCAGGGACAGGTTTTTGACTTCATTTTGCAGCAGGGTCAGCTTTTTTACTTCATTTTGCAGCAGGGACAGCTTTTTGACTTCATTTTGCAGCAGGGTCAGCTTTTTGCCTTCATTTTGCAGCAGGGACAGCTTTTGGACTTAATTTTGCAGCAGGGACAGGTTTTTAACTTCATTTTGCAGCAGGGACAGGTTTTTGACTTCATTTTGCAGCAGGGACAGGTTTTTGACATCATTTTGCAGCAGGGACAGGTTTTTGACTTCATTTTGCAGCAGGTACAGGTTTTTGACTTCATTTTGCAGCAGGGACAGCTTTTTGACATCATTTTGCAGCATGGTCAGCTTTTTTACTTCATTTTGCAGCAGGGACAGGTTTTTGACATCATTTTGCAGCAGGGACAGCTTTTTGACTTCATTTTGCAGCAGGGACAGTTTTTGACATCATTTTGCAGCAGGGACTTGTTTTTAACTTCATTTTGCAGCAGGGACAGGTTTTTGACTTCATTTTGCAGCATTGTCAGCTTTTTGACTTCGTTTTGCAGCAGGGTCAGCTTTTTGACTTCATTTTGCAGCAGGGACCAGTTTTTGACTTCATTTTGCAGCAGATACAGGTTTTTGACTTCATTTTGCAGCAGGGACCAGTTTTTGACTTCATTTTGCAGCAGGGACAGTTTTTTGACTTCATTTTGCAGCAGGGACCAGTTTTTGACTTCATTTTGCAGCAGGGACAGTTTTTTGACTTCATTTTGCAGCAGGGACAGTTTTTTTGACTTCATTTTGCAGCAGGGACAGTTTTTTGACTTCATTTTGCAGCAGGGAAAGGTTTTTGACTTCATTTTGCAGCAGGGACAGCTTTTTGACTTCATTTTGCAGCAGAAACCTGCAGCCACCACACTGAAACTGTGATTACTGTTTTCAAAGATTTAAACTCCTAATAAAATTGTCTCCTTTCGGGAAGCTTGTTGAACGTGGCAGCTCCTCATGTGCGTGGTTAACAAACACAAAAATGATGCACATACCAACAGTTTTATGAGCAGTCGTCATCCAAGAAGTGCGGTTTATGCTCAGCTATATTTCCCTTTTATTTTATTTTCTTAGCTGCGTTCAGCGGCGTTGCTTCCCGCCTTGGCCACGGCCGGCTCTGCAGTGGAAAACTCCCCGACGGCGTTCATTCTGCTTGTTTCGACAGTTTTACTTTTCTGCTAAAACCTTCCAGAACCGAGACATCCCCTGCAACTCTCCCAGCGTTGGTTTGTGTTGAAACAGGAAATGTTGTCCCAGACGCTGCAAGCAGCTAGATAGTCTCATATTTATTGTTTCAATCCCTCGGCACACATCATAATTATGTGTCGGAGCTAATACGCAGCGCGCTGCAATGTAAACTCATGCGACATCAAATACACGTATACGATGTCAGACGGTTTGGAGAAAAAAGGAAGGAACGTCTTTTAAGTGTTAAATTATAAACACAAAGGCTGCTGCTGCTCAGACAGAGCGCCCATCTTAAAGAGGAGTAGGACGTACTGGGGGATGGGGGCCAAACTTTTGGAGTTTGTTTGTATATGGATCTCACCTAAATTAAACCATGTGCTCCCTCCCCCCCATCTCCTCATCCTCTCACCCCTTGTCTCTCGTTGACCTTCCAGGCGCTCATTGTCCAAAAGTGAGACTTGATTAGCGGCCTAAGCTCTGTGAAGTTTCGCCTCGGTGGCCACAGCTGATCTTTTACTAATTTTGGATTAATGCAGGTCTGCAACGCTGCGTAAACACTGAGAAGGCCCTGCCACACAGAGCTAAACATTAATCCTCCTTAATGCTGAGAGTCAACTTCCAGTCCTTATCAGAATTTGTCTTAATCTCTGCCTAGGCTGTACAAAACTGCACTGCTCAATAAGTAAAATGTGCACCACCAAACAATTAATGAGGCAACGAGCAGCGCAGGAAAGCAGGACAAAGGAGGAGTGGCAACAAAAAGATGAATGAGTGACTGCAGCCTTACCTTGCAGATGATTGAAGCTGTGCAACTGGTGTCCAGATAATAAAGATGGAAAAGAACAAACTCATGGACCTGAATCCAAGATTGATTCAAGCTTTCTGCTGCACACCTCCATCTTCAGTTCTAGTCTGCAGGTTTCTTTCTCTCCGGGGTTTTAGTCCGACACACAGACGTGTGGCTTTGGACCATGTGGGTTTGATAGTCCCCGTCTCGTCCAGAGCCCGGTCTCAGAATGAGCCTGCTCGTCTGTAATTTTCTCAGTGAGAGATGTGCGATACGTTATTTTACAAAATACTCGGGCTCGGTTCCAGAACTTTTTGAAATCACTGATTTATAACTGGACGTTCTGTGTATCAAAACTACTCATGCATGTAACACTTTCCTGGTTTCTTAAAAAGACTCAGTCTGGTTTTTATAGAACATTTAATTCACTTACAGTTAAAAAAGGAAACTTTAACAAATAAAAAACAAGAACTTTGAGAAAAATGTATGTATGATTTGCATTGTGCAGTGAAACTAAGGGTATTTTATGTCATTAATTTAAGAAAATGTAATTTCCAGGGTTTAATTTTTAAGTCAAACTACAGTTAAATGGAAAAGAAGTGTGTTACTGATGAAAATATTGACTTGTTAGAACCTGTTAACCAAATAATCTTGAAGTTTCATGTCAGATGCTCAGCTTCAGGTGTGAAACCTGAGAAAGCGAACCGATCGGGTGAAGAACGTTCTCTGAGGCCGTGGAGGGAACGAAGCAGCGAATCTCAGCAGCTCGGTCCAACAAGCACGAGAGCAGAGTGACATGTGGACGAGTCGAGCGTTTGTGGATCTGACTTGTGCATGTTAAGCATGTAAACACCGTCAGCTGTCAACATAATTATAAAGTTTTGAAGTAAATGTCAAAGGGTTGAACAAGACGAGAGGCGGGCTCACCTACACAGCTGGGAAACAGTTTTTTACATGGAGTCCCGGGTGAGACCCTGCTGAGTCGCTCTTGGCCACACTCTGCGCTGCAAAACAAAATGATCCCATGCTGAGGTTTGGGGGAAGAGCTTTTTAATTTAATGGTTGCATTTGGCAAGAATCCTCATCAGTCTGAAAATTCATCGCTACAAATTTTCTGTTTTCCTCCACATGAAGATTCATCTCGTTGCCCTGTAATTATGCTGCTGAGGAGACCAGTGAGCTGGGAGCGTTTTACTCCAAACTTGGGTCAGAAACTTTCGTATTCTTTGAGCTCGTTCTGCGCCGCCTCTATAGTCGCTCTACATTATTCCAGATCTACTGAGGTTAGCGCTAGTCCTTTATGAGCTGTGAACTGACCACAGAAGTATGAACTAGTCCATCCCAAAGCGAGTCTCTTACCCCTCGTCTCGTTCCCTCTCAGCTACTCGTCTTCAGGTTTATGGGAAAGGGCAGAAAAGATGGATCAGCTTTAAAACAGAAAAATCCTTTAATGCGATTCCTACGTTATCTAAAACACCTACGGATCTGTCTCCAGTCTGCGGCCTTTGAACGGATACTTCAGGCCTGGGATGGAGGAGGGAAAGCTCCCTTCAGAAGCAGGACTAGGGATGAGTTATAGGCATCTAAGAGGCTGGAAATCTCTGGGGCCTGACCACGGCTTTAACATACAGCTCCAACCACGGCCAGGGTCTAGAGCAGAGCCCCCACACCCCCCACACCCCGTGGTGTTCATCAAAAGGAGAAATATGGAGACGCTGGTGCTGATTTTTACAAGACAGTTAGGTTTGAGTTTTAAATAGTGTTTTTGGATGACAGGTGTTACAAACCTGAGGTGTTCTGCTTCAGCTTTGATGTTAATAAAATACTAATTTAAAGGTGTTGTGACATGATGCTAAAACATAGACATCTTTAGAAAGAGGAGCTACTCAGCTTTGATTGTTTGTACACAGATGCTTCGAATAATTAATATATAAAAGTATTTTTAAATAAAATAGTTTTAATGACTTAACTCTGCAGTACGTCGCAGTCAAACGCGACACATTTTTATGACACAATGGCTAGAACGCACCTTGTAAATAACAACGGCAGAGAATATATAAACCGAGGAATTAAGCAATTTAAGTGAAGATTTGAGTGATTTGTCATCATCATCATCAACTTTATTTATAAAGCGCTTTAACACAGCCACAGCTGAAACAAAGCGCTGGACACTAGCTACAAATAAGATAAAAGAAAGCATAAAAACAGAACCACAAAACTAACACACAGTGAACTAAAAAATCAATTTAAAATACAATAAAATGACAAGTTAAACAGGTAAAAACAACAAAAATGAAGTAAAATCAAGTCGGTTGAAGGCCAATGAGTAGAGATGAGTTTTCAAACTGGTTTTAAAAATGGACAGATTTGTCTTCAGTTTGGGAAGCCGAAGTTAGTTCAAGTGATAAACAAGAAACTGCTGGTTATGATGTAGGTCTGCAGCCGTATTTATTTGAGTCTTACCGTTCAGGGAGCGAGGGGGAGTCCGACATGTCAGATGAGCAAAGTTCCAAGGGTGAAGGGCTGGAACTCGATCGTAGTCGTCTACAGAGCTGGCGATGTTGGAACACCCAAATGCGACACAACGTACCGGCATTTTTTCAAGTTATACAAAAGAAAATAGGTGATCTGGAAGACAATGACACTGCTTGCTAATAGCAGCCTGCAGATTGAAGTTCTTGTCTCTACGTCACGACGTCGCATGCGTAAGTACCCGGATGTCCCATGACGAAACACGGCGCCAATTTCAAAATCACTTTTGAAACGAAATTTAATTGATTTATCATTTTGCTTGTAAAAATGAACATAGTTGAATGATACGACATCTATATGTTGTGCCACTTTATGCATAGTTCCAACATCATGTCACAACACCGTTAAAGTGATGTTTACGGTTCATCATCTCTGACCCTGAATGATCACAGACGTTAAAGACTCGGTCCTGCCCACTCTTCTCCTCTGTTAGTTTAGTTTTAACACACAGCTCCGGTCAGAGCCGCTAAAGTTTCCAGCAGGGGATAAAATCAAACAGATGTGAGGATGAGGGTGGCTCTCCGTGACCTGTTCCCATCAAACAGTTGAATCATTTGTTTTGAAATATTACGTTGTTATCAAAAGGCACGACAGCAGCCTGTTGGACGAGGAATCCGATCTGTTTGTCTAAAAACACGGGCCGGGCTCGTCCGTGGGAACCGGTGACGGCTGACGGGCAGAAACAGCTGAGGACAACTTTGACTGACAGCCGTCAGCTAGATGTGGGCTTTTTGTGCTTGTGTTCTGCAGACACGTCCATCCTCGTGCACAGGTTCCCGTACGCCTCACCTTCGACACATCTGAATAATCTGCACCAACTGTGCTTTTTACTTCTTGACCATCTTTTTATATTTAACCATCAAACTGCTGTCTCGTTCTGCACGAGCGTCAGTAATGAAAGTTGTGATAGGATCTGATGGAAGCTCAGATTTTTGACAGATACGTTCAGTCAATGTTTGGACTGTAGGACTTATCTTGGACACACCAGACTCATTTAGTCCTACACCGGAGGAGGATTAGAGTCTTTGGAGGTCATACGTTCATTGGAAGTTCACATCCAAGAGACATTTTTGTCTTATCTTTGAAATCGTGTTTCTAAAGGGTTAATCCTGAACACTTAAAAGCTTTGTTGCACTCATAACATATTGTTTTTAATTATTTATTTTTGTCTTCAGAATGGAACAAACACAACAAACTGTTTTATTTCTTCAACAATATAATTTTTTTTACCTTCTAAATACAGTAATTGGAAAGTTTGTTTCCGTTTATGTTGCACCATTTTAAAAAGTTGTTTTCTTTATTTTGGCAGCATTGTAACGTTCATGATGTCGGTGATCACAAGTTTATTATTCCCAGGATGAACTGCGAGACTGGAGTTTTCACAGAAAACAGTTTGATGAGCAGATTATTCTGATGCTCACAGTGCAGGGGCAGCATGATGGAAACCAGTCGACTCAATCAGCTGCCACTTTTTTTTGTAAAAAATAAAACTGGATATTTGTGATAAAATTGTGCAGTTTGGGAGAGGACAGTTGCCACAATATGTTAATGTTTCAACTTCACCCGTTTAAAGACTTTTCAAGACAAAACATACATTTCTGAACTTGAGGACTTAACTAGTCCAGCTCCGCTCTGTTCACCTGTCAAGGTGAGCACAAGACAACACGGGGAAATGTATCTCCAATGTGGAGCAACAGCTCCGAAGCACAAACGTGTAGAAGGACTGGTTCATATTCAGGCTTTGGGACATTTCTGATCCACATCCTTCATGTTTGAACAATGCAGCCCCTGGCTCTGTGTTCCAGCACATGCTGTGAGCCGTTTGTGTTTCCATCAGTGATGATTGCATCAAGATCCGGTTTGGTTAGACCCAAGTGCAGCAGAACACAGGGAGCACGAAGTAAAACAAGAATATTTTATTCAATAATCAAGAACAACAAGCAGCTTCTGATGCAAGGGAAACACGAGGAGACATGAGGAGGACCGAGACATCTGCTATGGTTGCAGAAACAACATGGAGGTGTGATCAGGTGTGGCTTATGTAGGACTGAGGGAGAAATGAACGCACCTGGGATGATTACTAATTACCAAAGGTGGGCATATGAACGCTGGGGACCGCTAATGCGCTAATCCGCTTACAGCGGACCTAACGTTTTTTGTCAGCGTAACAGCGGAGTGACTAACTTTTATAATTCATAAGCGGATTTGTGCTATTTTTATTTACAATGCAGTACCGCTAATAACTAATTATCTATCAGTAAAAACGAATAAACTTATTACAGGCTCTTAAAATAAAAAACTAAAAATGGACTATTCCATCTTGACATCTTCCGGGTCAGAGGTGAACTCGGGGGCTAATTCTGTGGCTAGCTGGTTGTGCTGGGTTTCTTGGATAAATCCGCAGAGAACCCCGCTGTTTCAAGCCAAATTAACGCGGCCGGAGGATTTTATTGTGTGTTTTGTGTCGACCACTCGACGGTGAGTCGTTAGTTTTATGTATTTTGGTTACTTTTATGTATAAATGCGGTGGCGACACGCCCGTGTATTTGAGATTTAAAAGTGGTCTTAGGGATTAAAAGATCATTCTCTTTTTTGTTAATTTCGTGGCCGAATAGAATATATGTACGTAAAGTATTAAATAAATCCTTTGATTTTTGTAATTTCATCCTTTTAGGATCATTTTAGTTACTTTTCAGTTGGCAGTGTAGTGCAAATATTGCATAACGCTGCCGGCTACCAATTGTCGAATATAAATAGCGGATTAGATTAGCTTCCCCTAATTTTCATAAGACATTTGTGCTTTTGAAATTGTGGACCTAAAAAAATTAATAAGTGTTTTAGAAATTGTGGAACTAATTTTTTGATTAGCGTTGCCCACCACTGCTAATTACAAACAGGTGTGAGTGATCAGTGGCTGGAGAGACTGAGGAGTGACACAGAAACAGAATCAAAACACAAGAATCAGAAGAGAAAATACAAATCACAGACACAAAGAAAATAACATAAAACACAGACACGTGCTGCTGGTGGTTTTAAACCTGAGGAACAAGCTTCAAGAGATCTTCCTGGTCTGACGCAAACTCTAGTGTCAAGCTTCCAGTTAATAAATTGCTACAAATGCTTTGCTTCTTTATTTTTGTGTTGTGTTGAGATTACAGACTGAAACCCAAACAGCTTGGTGTAGCTCTCCAGTCAAATGAGGTCCATTGTTCCAACAGACCCTGTCAGATGTCACCATGAGTCCCACCAACCTGAGGTGGGCTTCACAGAACACGGCCGACCTGCACAGGTCGCTGTGGAAAGCCGGTGAATTAAAGGGTCAAGTTTTAGACTCATTATCAACCGGTCTCTTTCTCTTAACAGATGAAGTTCATCACAGTCTCCACAGAGACGTCTTCAGTGGTGGTAACTGTTCACGGAGAGTTCCTGAAATAAACTGGAACAAATGTAAAACAGAAACGATCAGCAGCGTTTGCCAGCATCATTAAAGGTCAAAGGAACGACCACGTGTGAAACTTGTGCCTCAGACGGTTCCACGTCGAGCAGAAAACTCTCGCACGCTGGATTTTATTTTATTTTAAGTCACACTGACATTTAACAATAATCTTTGATTCTCTGCAGAGCAACACGCTGTCAACAGCAGCAAACTTTCTCATCTGCCGGAGGCGACAGACTCATAATTCATGATGAATTGCTGAGGTTTGCTCGTGGACCCCCCCCCCCAGTTATTGATACAGTTGGTTGAGAAGATGGCTCTATCTTCTGCCGGGGTGCACGATGAGTGCGGCACGTTTACACGCTGTATTTCACTGTGTTTACCCCCAGGAAGGGCGCCTGTTGGAATCTGTATTGACTCTACAAATGTTTAATGAGCGAGCAGCAGCAGCTGGTCGCCCGGTGTTGATGACATGACACAAGACACGTGTGTGTGTGTGTGCCTGCACACGGCAGCGACGGCCTCGAACATTGCAGAAGACGCAGCAGTGCGAGCGTGTGGGTGACAGCAGCGCTTCATGCACGTTGGTAAATTTAAAAATAGGTAGACCTGTTGACATTTAGATAAAACTAAAACCCAGAGAGTTTTATTGACTTGCTAACGTGAGTCAGTTATACTTATTTATTTATTAATTTATTTAAAATGAGTGGTTTCAGGAAGTAAAGCAGCCAAAACATTGTGTCATGTTTGAAGGAGCGTGGGCAGCCACAGTCCACAAACGCTAACCCTGTCATCTGGCAGCAGATTTGCAAGAGAGATAAAGTGAATCCTGCAGGGGCTCAAAGCCAGCCTCTTCTCTAACAGAGGATTTAACCAGCAGAGACTAAAGGGGCTGCAGCAGAGTCACCGTGCACGGACACTGAGCGAGTCGTCGCATTTGCCCTGCGAGTTGCCTCCTTTTGTGCTTGGACACTGTTTGACGGGATGCCACGGAGATTATTTTTGATCTTGTGTCACAGGTGAACATGTGAGTCTGCTTACAGCGTAGGTGTGAACGTGACAACGACAGGCTTAAAAAATCTTGATTTAGCTAATGGCAACCAGGAAGTGACCTCAGACAGGACCACTGTTCAATAACAGTCGCAGCTTTGCACGAGACATTTGGCAAATCCAACAACAATTCTAAAAGTAACAACACAATTATTGATCAATTCTAAAAGTAACAACACAATTATTGATCAATTCTAAAAGTAACAACACAATTATTGATCAATCCTAAAAGTAACAACACAATTATTGATCAATTCTAAAAGTAACAACACAATTATTGATCAATTCTAAAAGTAACAACACAATTATTGATCAATTCTAAAAGTAACAACACAATTATTGATCTATTCTCTCATTTCTAGGTGTCTACAAAATCAACCGAAGATATGCGATGTCACTGTTTGTTCTTCTACGTGCTTCCTGTAGTGACAAGTTAATCAAATCACATTCAAAACACATGAGCATGCATCAGGGCACATTCAAAACAATTTATATTTTAATACATAATAACATTTAAAATATAAAGCATTGTATTTAGTTAGTTATTTTATTTTATTTAGATTCTTTATTCATTTCAAATTTAAAAGAACACACAAAAAAACTACGTATTTACAATTCCACGTAAATAAAATTTAAACATTACATGAAATGAAAGGAAGCAGAAGAAGATAAAAATCTTATAATGTCTGCCCCTTTTTTAACAAAATTAATTCAAACAATCAATTCAAACAACAATAATCCAAACAAAAAAAATTACACAATAAATAACTCATATTTTACCATTCATAAAATTTGAAACAAACCAATTTATACATATTTTTCCAGAAACCTAAATTTATTCATTTTTTTAAACAAAGTCATTGTTTTTGCAACTTTGATATCGTTTACTAAACCATTCCATAGACTTATTCCATAAATTATACAGTAGACCTACTCTTTAAACTAGTTCTATGTTTTGGCTTAACAAAAATATCAGTACCCTTAAGATTGTATGTGCTCTGTCTTTTTACAAAAAGTGTTTGGATATTTGAGGGTAATGTGAAGTTATGCGCCTTGTACAATATTAAGAGTATGTTGTAGTCAACCAGATCATAAAATTTCAGTAATTTAAATTTTCTAAACAATACATTTGATGGATGGTAATAATGCGTTCTGGTGATGATCCTTATTGCTCTTTTCTGTAAAATAAACATACATTATTTATGTTGAATTTACGGCGATGTCAGATGTTCCTATTAGGTCTAACAAATATCTGAATCTGCCAATAAAAATAATAATGAAAGGAAATCATGTTTTCTTAATTAAAAATGCCTAATAGTCACATTCTTGTAATATTCATATCTACAGTATATAGAGATTTATATGTCAAACAAGTAAGTTGAAACCTCCACGCAAACTAAACTTGTGTACAGGGAAAGTGATCACTCTGAACCCCTCCATCTGTCAAAATGGTCCTGATGAAAAGTTAACGGGCTTTTATAAACGTCCACACCTATTAAAGATATTATTAGATGTTTGGGCGTGGGGGGCTGCCGTGTCAGCCGGTGTTCAATTCTGTCGACCAATCAAGGCAGAAGTCCAACTAAACAAAGATGGTTCCACAGGACGTCTAAAAGGCAACGGCATGAAAACATGACATCATAACGGCACCAGGAGAAATACTCAGGAGAAATGTCCGTCACATTTGGTTTTGAATATAGGAGTTTATGTTTATGTTTATGTTTATTAAATTTGTTCATTTTTTTTTACAAAAGAAACAATACAAGACAATCTCATAATGATAGTGTACAAAATGTAAAAAAATGAAAGGTAGCAGAAAGAAGAATAAATCTTATTATATCTGCCCCTTATCTCCAACAATCAGATTAAACAACAGTAGTCAAACCATGTAAACAATAATAATCTTCAACCAACAGTACAAAATGACTAACTCTTTCTAATTTTCTAACTAATACAATACACATTACGTTATTTCACATATATTTTTTTAACACATTTGTTTTGATCATTTTTGAGTTCGTACTCAGAGAGAACAAAGAAGTGATCCGAGTCTCGGTGGGTTTGTTAAAGAAGACTTACAGATAGATTTACAAACTCTCCGCTAACGCTGGTTTAAAACAATAAAACAGACCGCTCCATCTAACATGGCAGAGAAAGACACATTCTTTTCATAAAAACTTGCACAGATACATACAAACGAGGGACCTGACAGATTATTTTTCATTCATCCTTTATTCCTACAGGTTAATCCCATTGATCCTCGAGGACTCATTTACAACAGAGACCTGATTTTAACAAAGTGATGACAATGACAACAATAAGTTATAAAAGAGGCATACAGATTATTATTTAATTTTTTTTACAAATTAAAATAAGATGGCAAAAAAGTAGTAAAAACATTTAAATTATTAGGCAAATGTAGAAAACTAAAAACGGAAACATGTCTGCATTGGTTCTATTTGATTACTAATAAAACATTTATCCTTTTCTTATTGTGCATTGTTGATGTAGCAGAATTTATATTTAATGATTATTTTAAACAAAGTGGTTTAAAGTTTGAACCACGTCTTTGCTGTAAATGTTTGAGTTGCCATCAAAATGTGAAAATAATGCCAACAGAGTCGGATTTAACACGCATTAATAATTTAGTTATTTTGCTGATGTTCACTGCAAACTGGTTCACTCATTAGTTAAAATTAGAATTTCATCTTTACCCTTATTTCATATTAATCACAATAAATCACATTACCTTGTGCATCAGATTTAAAATGAAAACAAGTGTTTAGGTAAAAACTCATCGCCTAAAAACAATTTTAAATCAAAAGGCTTGGTTTCACTACATTTTGCATAAGATGAATTTTTTATATTTCTTGATTTTTTTGCTTCCTCATTTTATTTTATTTTTGTCGTTAATTGCAGAATCCTGTTTTCTTCAGAGAATAAAAAAAGGAATTGCATCTAAGGTTTTTTAATACATTTTTTTATATAAAATGTGTTCATTTTTTAAACAAAAATACAATACAAAACAATCCCATAAATGATAACGTACAAAATATAAAAAAATAAAAGGTAGCAGAAAGAAGAAAAAAATCTTATTATGTCTGCCCCTTTTTTCAACCAATACTATTTCTTTCAGCAACAGAACAAAATGAATAACTCTTTCTAATTTTCTAACTAATACAATACACATTACGCTACTTCATATATATATATTTTTAACAATTTAGTTTTGATCATTTTCTTAAATGTAAACATTGACTTGGCATTTTTAACTACATTCTCCAAGCCATTCCATAATCTAATTCCCTGGATTGAGGTAGAACGTCCCTTCAAACTAGTTCTGAATTGTGGTTTTACAAACATCTCTGTCCCCTTAAGATTATAACAACTTTGTCTTTAAATATTATAATCTACCAAATCATGGAACTTCAATAACTTCAGTTGATAAAATAATGTACTTGATGGATGACAGTAATGTTTTCTAGTGATAATTCTTACAGCTCTTTTCTGTAATACAAAAATAGGCTTTGTGATTGTTTTACACGCATTCCCCCAAACATCAATACAATAAATGCTTATGAGACAAAAATGGATAACACCAAACAGAACAAACATATTTATCAGAATATTATATTTATTTTCTTTTTGCATGTTAATTCTGTGTTTAGAAGCTGTTTGAAAGCAGTCATTTACAAACTTAGAGTTGGTAAATGATTCAAACTGGAATAAAGATTAAATAAAAAGTACTAAATGTTGTACAAATGAACCTGGTGTGTTAGTAGGACTGGAGGTCAGAGTTGCGGTGCAGCACATTAGCCCGTCGTCCGGACCCTGTTGTACAGTCCTGCCTCTTCTCACGACGGCACTGCTTTCACCTTTTCAGTTTAATCATTGCAGAAGATATTAAACTCTCCCAGCAGGCTGGGGGCTATATAGTGTAGGGATTTACTCTGGGATTTGCATCCTCCATTCTGCTAGCTCAAATCTCTGTGTCTTCTCAGATCAAATTATCATAACCATAGTCAGGCACAACTCCACCGTGAAAACACAGAGCAGGAAAAACGCCGTCAGCGATTCTCAGAAATATGAAATATGGTTATTGTGCGGGGCTCTGCAGTACAATTGAAGTGTTATCCCTTGGTGCCAGTGTGAAACACATGACTTACTGTCAAAAAGCTGCGTGACTGACATACAATTCATTTTTATAAAATTTGTTATTTATTTCTGTTCTCAATTATATTTTGTCTCAGTAATAATGTGTTGGCAGTTATTTAGTAAAATGAAAGAATTTTGAGCCTCGTCCCCTCAGCCCTTCTGGTCAGCACATTGCAGCAATAAGTGTTTTCGTGAGGCCACAACGATGTCCGTGTTTAAGGAATCTTGAATTGGATACTCGTGTGTCGTGTCTAAAACAGATCCAGGAGTAAAAGTTTTCATATGAGGGAGTTTTCATCCAGCAGATTATGAAGACATCATGAAGGGGCCGAGAACTCTGTGGCATGACTCGCGGTCATGTTGTGAGTCTGGAGGTGAATTAATGTGATGAACGTGGAAACATTTGTTTTTTATTTACCTCATTGTGGATGTTGAGAGCAGACAGGGTGGGTCAGCACAACGTCTGGGTCAGGGCTATTCAACTAAACTGCTCCAGGGGCCACAGGTACTGAGAGCCAGCACCTGAGAGGCTGGACATCCAGCGAATAAAGTCAATAAACCAAAGTATTACAATGACCTGTTGCCTTTTAAATGTGTTTTTTTCTTGTATTTCATTCATTCATTCAACCTTTACTTAGTCAGGTGAATCTCATTGAGCCTCGAGGACTCATTTACAAAAGCGACCTGCTACAAACTAAAGAATGATGACAACAGCAATGGTAGAATTTCCTTAAACAACAAACAACAGAAAAAAAAACATAGGACAGAAATAGAAAGTGAAATGCAAAGTATCAAAACTAGCAAAACACCACAAGGTAGATGTACAAAATCAAAAACAAGAACATATCTGCAATGGTTTTTGCCAGGTTTCCAAAAGATTTTTAAAACCATTTAGGGAGGTCAGGGCCGAGAGCTTCAGGCCCTGTTTACACGGACACTGTGTGGGGGAAACGGAACTTTTGGGTATGTTAATTAGGTGAAAAGTTTTGCGTTGACACTGTCGAATTCTGTGGATACGACTCTCTCCCCCCCCACCCCCAGTCCTCATGACTTCACTGTAGTTACCATGCTGGGCCATTAGATGGCGCTGTGATTTTTGGAACCTTCACTACTGCGCATGCGTGCTGCCTGAGGTAAACAGCTGCCTCGTCTGCTTTCCTCTCTGGCTAAAAGTTCAGCTAACTACAAGTTGTTGTCAACAAGTTAACAACAAGTTAAAGCTGGAATTTGGATAAGAGTCAACAGATTTGACACCAAGTGGGACCGCTTCATCTAACAAGCTGCACACCAGTTGCTGACTGGACCGGAACCGCGTCAACATGTCTGACTTTAGTCCGTGAGAATCAGCTGATTTCCAGCAGCGCTACAAGGTAAA